>CM040244.1:11154516-11209235 GCA_022545495.1 Chrysanthemum lavandulifolium | reverse complement strand
GTTCCCGGATGAACATGTTGTTCGGTTCGTCCGGTTTTCAAACTATATGTAACATCAACTTGTTAGCTAGTATGAAGTTTTGTGTGTTTTTTAATTTGTATAATGTGTATAATAGCATGTACTTTTCATTTTAAGGTGTTTTAAAAATAACATTAATTAGTGTTTTTAATTATTTTATATTTTGGATTACGCTGTGACTTATTTAAATTGTACGTTATGAAAATTTTATTGTACTTTTTAATAAGGGGTGTTTTCTTTTTTTTATTTTTTTATTTTATTTTAGATGTGCTTTTAATTGGTTGTACAATGTGAATAAATTATTATACTTTTAAATAATGAGGTGTTTTAATAAGAGTATTAATTGCACTATGTATTTCTCTCTCATTTGACCAATTTCAACAATTCAACTTTTCAACTTTTCACCTTTGATTGTTTTCTACTATATGTAGTATAGATAAATACTGTCCATGAACAGTAATCTATTTTTGATAAATCGGATTAATCAAGTAGAATATGTCATGCGCCCTTAAATTAATCTCTTATAAATAAGAAAAATACAATTGATTTTTGAGTTAATTAGTATCGGGTAGTAGAAATTCAATTTTGTCAAGTTTAGACTATCATTATGCATTCTCAATTTTGTCAAGTTTAGGCTATCATTATGCATTCTTAAAAGATTAGGGTACTAAATAATCCAGTTTGTCAAGTTTAGAGTACTAATATGTGTTTTGGCCATTTTTGTTTTGTAGAGAATTTTTAGGAAACTATGGTGTGTTTTCTTTGTTAATACAAATAAACCGTAAAAACGTTTATTAATATTTTGCGATCTCTTTGTGTTTTGTTGATAACAAATATAATGTTATCTTAAGTATAATTATAAGGATACATGTTATTTTTGTAAAGCATTTACATATAGCCATTTAAATACAAAAATGTAGTAATTAAGCATTTGTTGTAATAGCTTATTAGGATGGGTAAAACCATAACCCATGGACCATAACCCATGGATCTTAACCCATACCAAGTAGATTAGATACAATGTATACTTAGATACATTGAATCTAAAGAAACCCATGGACCAACCCATAACCCATGACCCATAACCAAAACCCATGGGCAAAGAGGAACGCCCACGGATCCTTAGTATTACACTAGACGGATCACAAGTGGAAGGGATCCGTGGGATCCGGAACAAAGGAAGATATTTTCCTATAAATAGAGAGTCATTTCTTCATTCTAACTCACCCTCTTCTTACTAAATCTCTCATACACTCTCATTCTCTTCTAACATATAGATCACTCTGATCTAGAAAGTTGTTCTTCTTTCTTTCTATTTGTGATCCTCATATAGGTCCTTCTCTAAGGCGAGATCACGAGCATTCTACAAGTCATCCAAGCAAGTGGGTCCTTGATTGATTTGTTACCCACAAGATTTCAGTAGCGAAGATCTTGTATTTGATATTTCACATATTTGTTGTGTAATAGTCGTGTTGGTTTGGTCCACTGCGGCTACTTGACCCGGTATTTAGCTTTGCACCGAAAAAGTGTAAGCAACGCTGTGAAGGCTTCTCCGCCAAGTGAAGGAGTTTGTTGACATAGTGCTTGAAATCTCGAGTAGGTGACTCGGGGAGTGGAGTAGGCAAGGAAGGTGTCCTTGTAGTCGAACCACTATACATCGGTTGTGTCTTTTCTTTCCTTCACTTTACTTTATTTACTTGCTTTATCATTAGATCTATACTTTCTACATCCATAAGATCTCACATATTAATGAATCTAAAAGTTTTGAAACTAACGAAAATCTAGAAACTATTCAACCCCCTTCTAGTTTTCCACAATTGGTATCAAGAGCTAAGTTTATAAAATTTTTAAAGTAAAATTGTATTTTAAAAACTTTTCGATCACTATGGGTTCTAAAATTATAAGTAGAGGGAAATCTATGCAACCACCACCACTACTTGAAACTAATGGTTTTATATATTGGAAAATAGATTCAAACATATGTGAAATCTAAAGATATTGATCTTTGGTACATTATTGTTAGGCGCAATTTTGAGGCTACCTCAAAAGATGATAAAGGAATGTGGTTAATATACCTCATGATAAACTAAATGATGATTTCAAGAAAAGCTTAAAAATAAGTGAAGCAAAATGGTTTTATATAATGCTTTACCTAAAAGGAATTGAAAGAATTTCTTTGCTTAAACCTATAAAGAAATTTGGAATTCTTTTAGTTGTAACTCATCAAGGCAACGAACAAGTTAAAATAATAAATTGATTTATTTGTTCAACAATATGAACAATTTTCAATATCGGATGAGGAAACTATAGATCATTCATTTGCTAACTTTAATACTATTATTACATCTTTACAAGCACTTGATGAATCTTCTTCTAGCCGTAACCATGTTAGGAGATATCTAAGGGCACTTCCATCGAAGCCGAGATCCAAGGTGACGACGATCGAAGAGTCAAAAGATTTGACAACCCTCACCCTCGATGAACTCATAGGCAACCTAAAAGTCTACGAGCTTGTTCTTGCTAAAGACTCCGAAGCCTCAAAGGTGAAAGAGAAACACAAATCTCTTGCCGTAAAAGCCAAAAGGCTTCAAGTGATGAAGAGAACTCCTCCTCGGTAGGACGACGAAGAGTACGCTATGGCGGTGTGGACTTTAAAAGTTCTTGAAGAAAGGGAAGATACGCCAAACAACCGTATGACGAGCAAGAAAGGCTTTAAAACAAAGAGGACGAGAAGCCAAAGGATGATCGTATTTGCTTTAAATGTGGGTACCCAAACCACTTTATTAGTAAGTGTCCCAAACGGATGATCAAAAGGCGCTCGTGAGCTGTGACGCTGGGACGAGCGACGTGAGGACGAAGAAATTTGTCTCATGGCAAATGACGTAGTGCTTAAAGGTCGCACCAGACCCCGATGAATGGGTCAAGGATAGCTGCACGAGGCACATGACGAGAATAGGATCTATTCTCCACATATGAATCTGTAAATGGAGGTAATGTGGTGTTTGGAAATAGTAAAGTAGAATCATTTCCGTAGGCACGATTTCTAACAAATCTCTAACCATTAACGATGTGTGTCACACGAGAAAACCTAAACTTTAACCTCTTAAGTATAGGACAAATATATGATAAAAAGTGCAATGTACTTTTACCTAAACCGTAGTAAGATACTAAAAATGGCATAACCATAGGAAGAGGAATTAGGAAACATGGAGTCTATGTCATTAAAATCGGTAATGAACCTAAAGACAAACCATGTCTTACCTCTATGGATGATACTTCAACCTTATGGCATCGAAAATTGGGTCACGCCAACATGCAACTTCTTCAATCGCTATCATCCAAAGATCTAGTAAGAGATCTACCTAAGTTAAAATATGAACATCATTTTTGTGATGCTTGTAATGTAGCAACACAATCTCATTCTAGTCATAAAGCTAAAAACATGGTGTCTACAACTAGGTGTCTAGAATTACTACATATGGATTTATTTGGTCCATCTGCTATCCAAAGTTATGGAGGCAACTACTACACTTTGGTCATAGTGGATGACTACTCTAGGTATACATGGACACAATTTTTAAAGAACAAAACTAAACCTTTAATTATTTTGAAATATTAAGCAAAAGATCCAAAGACAACTAGAAGTCCTATAGTGTCCATTAGAGACGGATCATGGTAGGAATTCAATAATGAAGTGCAATTTGAGCCTTTTGTGACGCTAATGGTATTACTCACAACTTCTACTCCACGCGACTCCACAATCGAATGGGGTAGTAGAAAGAAAGAATAGAACCCTACAAGAAATGAGTCGAACCATGCTTAATGAACAATCCATACTCAAAAGTTTTGGTGTAATGCCGTTGATACTTCAACGCACATACCAATCCATTTTAATTAGACCAATCTTAGGTAAACTCCATATGAGTTACTCCGAGGCAAAAAGCCTACGTTAAATCACTTTTAGTCTTGGAAGCAAATTTTTATTCTTAACACTAAAGATTACCTTACAAAGTTTGATCCCAAATCAACCAAGGTATCTTTCTAAGTTACTCGCCAAATAGCAAAGCTTACGTCATATTAAACAAAGAAACAATGAAGGTAGAAGAGTCATTAAACATAAAATTTGATGAAAGTCCACCCAAACCCTCTCCACCTCTTGTCGATGACGAGATCATAGAAAGTGAAGCTATAGTAATAAAGAAAAAGATAAATGAAGAAGAAGAACCATTAAATGATGAAATCATAAACATTAAAGAGTCCAAAGATCACCCCGTAGATAAAGTCATAGGAAAGCTAAACGAAGGAACATTAAGGTCTCAAGTTCAAAACCAAAGTAGCTTGTTTTGTTTCGTTTCAACCATAGAACCTAAGAATACACAAGAAGACATAAAAGATGAGAGTTGGGTAATGGCTTGGCTGCAAGAAGAACTAAATCAATTCGTTTCTAATGATGTTGGACGCTTGTCCTCCACCTAGTAATCAAACCATAATAGGAACAAATGGGTTTATAAAAACAAGTTAGATGCAAACGAGTAGTGTCTAGGAACAAAAGGACTCATGGCTCAAGGGTATAACCAACAAGAAGGAATGGACTTTGATGAGACCTATGCCCTGGCTAGATTGTTAGAGTCTATAAGAATACTTCTATGCGTATGCTTGCTAATGATCTAAAGCTTTATCAAATGGATGTCAAAAGCGCTTTTCTAAATGGTTTCATTAATGAAGAAGTATGTAGCTCAACCTCCGGCTTCATCGATTTTGAAAACCCAAACATGTATATAAATTAAAGAAAGCCCTTTACGGTCTTAAACAAGCTCCAAAAGCTTAGTATGATGACTCAAGTCCTTTTAATTAAACACAACTATACCATAGGTTATTGACAACACACTTTACTAAGAAAGAGAGTCGCATATAATCATAGTGCAAATATATGGATGATATTATATTCGGATCCACTTGTCAAGACATGTGTGATGATTTCTCTAAAATCATGCATGATGAGTTCGAGATGAGTATGATGGGAGAACTTAGTTTCTTTCTTGGTCTACAAATTAAAAAAAGTAGAAGATGGTATCTTCTTTAATCAATCTAAATACATAAAGGAGATGTTAAAGAAATTCGGTCTAGAAGAATCGAAACCAATTAGAACACCAATGTCATCCGACACCAAACTCATAAAAGATGAAGACGGCGAATCCGTAGATAATACTAAATATCGTAGCATGATAGGTAGTCTTCTCTACCTCACTCGGCAAGTAGGCGGATATCATGTTTAGTGTTTGCTTATGTGCTAGGTTTCAAGAAGACCCTAAAACATCACATCTAGAAGCCGTAAAGGATATTTAGATACATTAATGGTACAACTCAATTAGGATTATGGTATCCTAAGTGCACGAGGAGTAGAAACAATTGTATGCAGATTCGACAATGCGAGTGATTACGTTGATAGAAAAGCATGCTGGGTATGTACTTTCAAGGGATGTTGTTTAACATCTTGGTTTTCTAAGAAACAAACGGCACTAGCAATATCAACAACCGAAGCCGAGAAATGCCTCACCGCAAAGCATGCCAACAAGCACTATGGATGAAACAAGCGTTAGTCATCACGACATTCATCTAAGAGACATAGCCATCCTATGTGATACCAAAGGTGCGATCGACTTAAGCAAGAATCCGGTATTGCATTCTCGCACAAAGCATATAGAGATTCGTCATCACTTCTTAAGAGACAATGTTCAAAAGGGGAACATCTCTATTGAGAAGGTAGCATCCGAAGACAACATAATCGGACGCCCTCACCAAACCGCTGAGCGGAACAATTCAACCTACTTCGCCTTGGTCTTGGTCTAATGGAACAAACGTCAGAACTTATTTGACTCTACAAGGTATGTAAACACTAGCCTTCTTTTTTTTTTGAGTCTAGGATCTCTATTTCATGCACAACTCACAAACAATACGGGAATTTTCAAAACCCAAGATAAGTTTTCCACTTATAGCTTTCTTAGAAAACCTCTTTTCAAAATGTTTTCTAAAAGGATGATACCTTCCCGTATCAATTTCACAAAAGCAATTTCTCACGCCTAGACAAATCGCTTTTCATTATTAATACAAAGTAAAACCCGCTTTCATTGCATCTCATGTCTTTTGAATGCTAAAGGGACACATAACTAATATGTGTTTTCGGTATATTCATTTAAGCAACAATGAATTAGGAGCATTGATAACACTAAATTACGACTTATGTACTAAATATGGGTTTCTCGTTATCTCAATAGGATACTTTTTCTACTTCTAGTTTATTTTCTATTTCTTTTATGGCCTAGATAACCGCAACTCCAAATAGTTTGCGATATAGGACACACTAGGCAAAAATGTTTCCAAAGGAAAATTTTGCACCGCTCAATCACTGCATTCACGGATCCCGCCTTCATGTCCGGACGGATCCCTCAAGCGGAAGGATCTGGGGATCCGTGGAAATAAGTCGCTTTTACCTTCTATTTTTCACAATGGATGAAAAATCCACATTTGTTTCATTTTTTGAGTATGCTCTTCAATGTCAGGTTCTCATGATCACATGCCTCGAATTCATATATAATCATTAGATTTTAATCCACATTTTGGGTCAAGCATTCATTACAATGTTTTGTTTTCCTATATATTGAACTCCCAAAATGCTTGCATAATCCATCTCATCCTCACATACACAATACACCATGTCATCCAAAAACCCTTTAGATGAATCACCTAGTACAAACAATCATCTTCATGATACCCAAACCTTTGTACTACCACCATCCAAAATACCACAATCAAACTCTATGATATCCATCTGATTAGTATCCCATCTTGTTGTTTAGCAAACCAACCTCAAATGATTAATCCTCCACAAATAACTCACCACAAGATGCTTCCATTATAGCACCTCCTCATCACCAACAAGTTCACCAACTTCATCACCACCTAAAGTCACTCTTTTGGAACTCCTTAAGACTCCAATAAGATCTAAACAACCTAAACAAAAGAAATAGTATTTTCAACACCCCACATTTCCAAATACTATTTTCAAGATCTTGAAATATTACCACCATTAGCTCCCATCACATTACAAGAACATCTAGGTTCTTTTCCACCACCATTTACAAACATTCCTGATGTTGATCCATATTTTCTATTTTTCCACCACATCTTCCGTGATAACTCAAATCAAAACAACCGGAAAATTTCCGCACTCATTACCCACATCATTTACATTCAGAACATTGCCAATCCACTAGGAAATCGCAATAGAAGTTAGGGAAGAAATGCGTTTCATACTCAATCTCATCCTTTATCGCATCAATACCATCACTCATCAAAATCTCCATCCATAACCTTATGCAAGCATGGAAGGAATCACTACTACTATTTTCTATTTTTAGTATTTTTTTTTCTTTTCTTTTGAAGTCATTTTCAAGAACAAGTCTTGTTCTTATTTTTACATGCTTGTAGGTGGCATAAATACCACTACAAATTGTTGTTTTATTACAAGGTCTTGTTTACATACCTTGGCTCCCAATCTTGATTCTCGCAATCACAAGATTATTTAAGCATGTTTCTATCCTTTCTTTTGTAGGATTTTATTTTCTTCACTTGACGCCCAAGCCAGGGGAGCCACCGCGCGGGAGTAAGAAATACGTAGACTACTTTTCCACACTTTTATGTTTATTTCTTCCAAGGGTTAACTTTTTGTTTCGGCTGTGCGGGGAGAGAAGTAAAACTTGTGGGCTTTCAAAACTTACATCTATTCTTAAGTTTACTCATCATAACATTATGTTTTGTCATCAACAAAAGGGGAGATTGTTAATACAAATAAACCGTAAAAACGCTTATTAATATTTTGCGATCTCTTTGTGTTTTGTTGATAACAAATATAATGTTATCTTAAGTATAATTATAAGGATACATGTTATTTTAGTAAAGCATTTACATATAGCCATTTAAATACAAAATGTAGTATTAAGCATTTGTTGTAATAGTTTATTAGATGGGTAAAACCATAACCCATGGACCATAACCCATGGATCTTAACCCATACCCAAGTAGACTAGATACAATGTATACTTAGATACATCGAATCTAAAGAAACCCATGGACCAATCCATAACCCATGACCCATAACCAAAACCCATGGGCAAAGAGAGGAGCGTTCCACGGATCCCTAGGATTTCACTAGACGGATCCCAAGTGGAAGGGATCTGTGGAGATCCCAGAAAGAAGATTTTGCCTATAAACAGAGAGCCATTTCTTCATTCTAACTCACCCTCTTCTTACTAAATCTCTATACACTCTCATTCTCTTTTCTAACATATAGATCACTGATCTAGAGTTGTTCTTCTTTCTTTCTATTTGTGATCCTCATATAGGTCATTCTTACGAGATCACGAGCATTCTACAAGTCATCCAAGTAGTGGGTCCTGATTGATTTGTCACTCACAAGATTTCGAGCTAAGATCTTGTATTTGATATTTCATATTTGTTTTGTAATAGTCGTTGGTTTGGTCCACCGTGTTACGGAACTCGGTATTTAGCTTTGTCATCAAAAAGTGTAAGCAACGCTGCGAAGGCTTCTCCATGTGAAGGAGTTTGTTGACATAGTGCTTGAACTCTAGTAGGTGACTAGGGAGCTGGAGTAGGCAAGGAAGGTGTCCTTGTAGCCAACCACTATACATCGGTGTGTCTTTTCTTTCCTTCGCTTTTACTTTATTTACTTGCTTTATCATTAGATCTATACTTTCTACATCCATAAGATCTCATATATTAACGAATCTAAAAGTTTTGAAACTAACGAAAATCGGCAAAACTATTCAACCTCCCCCTTCTAGTTTTCCACATTCTTGATAAAAAAAATATCTCATTATTTTAGAAAAGTTTTCATAGAAAAGTGGAATAATTGAAAACCTGTTTAGTCACATTTTTTCTCATTTTTCAAATTTTAATTAGAAAAATAAAAACCCCAATTTATCATTCTTCATTTTTTTCTGTCTAACAAATAAAATACGTGATTTCACAATCTATCATTCAAGTATCTTATTTAACCCTAACCATCATTCCTTCCATCTTCATCGTCGTCACTCACCGTCACAATCCGAGGTAATGTTTTTAATAAGTAAAAACCTAACTCTATCTAAACGGATTTTCAAAATTCTCAAAGAAAAATCATTCCTTTCTCAAAGAATCTAAAAACGGAAAAACAAGAATTTTTTTTACAACTAAACGCTACCTAAGTGATTTAAACGCGATTTTTGTTTTCTTTGTTTTGTACAAAACGTTTTATGAAAAACATAGGTGTTTTCCTCTAACTAAACACAACATGAAATTTCCTTATTTCTATTAGGTTAAATATAAATGAAATACATGTGGGAATAAGGGTTGGTTCTTTTAAGATTGTACCAATATCGAATGTAAAAAAAGTAAAGTACGATTCATGTATAAAATTGGGTACTAACTACGTAGATGATACGGAGTATTGTTTATTATAAATCAAGCATACGGTGTAATAGATATGCAAGAAGATACGATAGTAACTGGTTTTCAAGCTATGAGAGTAAAAAAAAATGTTATAAACACTTAACTCAACGTACTATTAATTAAGATAGATATTTGATGTTTCATTTCATTAATGAAATCATGGCAAAAGTGAATCCATCATGCTAAAATTGAATCCATCCTGTCCGAACCCGAACCAACCGGAGATGTTAACTAATTAGCTTGTTAGAAAATTTTACCTTGACAATGAAAACCACCTTAGTTTTCTGGCTAGGTCCACCACCAGCCCAAACACAATGCGTGCTTCAACATGTCCTCTTGCAATCAATTCGCGAACCAAAATTGAAGTGGAGGCACTGCTTTTCTGCTTGACTGATAAAGTTGTTAAAGATAAGTTATTCAGCATGTCTTTTCTTCCAAATTGAAGTGGAGGAACTGCTTTTCTGTTTGACTAATAAAATTGTTTAAGATAAGCTATTCAACATGTCTTTTTTTCCAATCAATTCGCCAACCAAAATTGAAGTCGAGGAACCGGGCAAAGCTATTGGAAGGCCAAGGCTAAATGCATTAATGACAATTTTATTTACACTCTAGTTTCATTTGATGTCACTATTAGAATAAAATTAAGTAGGACCAAGTTGATGTTTTTAGTTGTCACATATACACATACAAGTCCATTTTTTTACTTTTTTTTTCATTCAAAATTTTTTTCTAAATAACAATTTATGTGAGAATTACGTATCGCTAATTTAGTTTGTTATTTTTATTCAAAATAGCAACTTTAACACTAACACAGTGAATTTGAACATATGATAAGAGATTATTTATATACCATATGATAAGAGATTATTTATATACCAAAAATATCTTGCATATTAAGGCAGAGATAAATCTTAATCACGTATTTTTTTTTATTAAGAAAAAGATGAGAGATTAATTAATATTTTTATTTGAAAATGCAGTTACACTCATTTTTAAAATTTGAATGTATGAGCCATAAATAACTATACCGTCGCGATGAAAATTTTATTACTTTTCAATTGATGCGCACTTTTATTTAATTTCAAAGTCTACTGCCTATTAGCGATCATTAAACGCTCATTGCTATTGATATTATTGTATGCTTATTGATTAATTGTTTATATATATATATATATATATATATATATATATATATATATATATATATATATATATATATATATACTTCTTAATTACACTGATCCGTATTTAGCTACTATTTTCAGGCTAAAAATGTGGGTCCTCAGTTATTTTGTGGGTCCCGATTAGCATATGTGGGTCGCAGAATCATTGATAATGTGATTTTCATGAATGATTTTAATGTTTATCCCATATATATATATATATATATATATATATATATATATATATATATATATATATATATATATATATATATATATATATATATATATATATATATATATATATATATATATATAGTGTAGGTTATCAGGTTAACCAAAATAAATCATTAATCGGCGAGTAACCACTTTTACTCTCAATAATGCATAATGTACATATGTCAATGCAAAATGGCTTTTGGAAAATATACACATTTAATTTGAATGAAAAAAATTAAATGAGGGTAATATGTAAATTTAATTATCCCATGAAAATAGGATCTTATACATAGCGCTTTCCAAAACCTTGTTGTTTCATTCTTTTTCACAAATGTGTTTCTCTTCCCGATAACCCTAACCTAAAACCGCATCCCCTACACCTCTCCCTCATGCTAAAACCACCGCCTCTACCCATATCCCTGTTAGGATCGGATGACACATACAAACATAATTAAGCGCCACCACCGAAACCACCAAGACCTGCCACGACAAAAAGATCACATCGGTCGCCACCGACCGGGAGGCGAAGAAAAGATCACCTCGATCGCCGGGTGATGAGCGCCACCAAGACTAACCTCTTGACATTCCCGCGGTAACCCCCTTGATGCTTGGCACCTCCGATCGTCGATGGAGTGGGTTTAGCGAACGTTCTTTTAGAAGCAGAGACGCTGCTCTTGGGGTGAAGAAAGGACCGCACAAGGTTTTTTGTTTACGAGGAAGATAAAGGTGGATTTTTATTATGGGTGAAGAAAAAGAGCCAAAACAATTTTTTCGGGGAAGGAAGTTGTGTTTTTTGGGGAATAAAAAGACTGTGTTTTTTATCACTCATTTCAAGACTCTTTAATCAATTATCTATTTATTTGTTTTTATATAAATTTTGATCATTATATTTAATTAGTAACATGGTATTAATTAATTTATTTATTGGTTGATTATTAATACTAGGTGTCGGTGAGCCAAGGATCATCCATATGGTCATGGTTGAGAACATTGTGAATAATGGTAACAGGCTGGGCGAGTCGAATGATGTTGTCGTTGATCGGTCGAATTCGATAGCGAATAATGGTTCTTTAAACACATGTGTACAAAGAGATCGAGAATCGAGGTAGTGTGAGGAAAATGAGGAAAAACACATGTATACAAAGAGATCGAGAGTGGCTAATGAGGAAAACACATGTGTAGAAAGTGGCCAATGAGGAAAACACATGTGTACAATGAGAAAAAAAAGAGATCGAGTGGCAAATGAGGAAAACACATGTGTAATAAAACATATTTATGTAATATTTTTAATAAAGTTGTTGTTTGTATAAAAGTGCATAAATGTATTAATAAAGTTTTGTTGTTTGTATACATACTTATGTAATATTTTATAGACATATGTGCAAATACAAAACACCTATGAAAAAAACGGAAAATACAATTATCAATAATGCAAAACATATGTGCACACAATGTAAAAAAAAAAAAAAATCCTAGAATTACTGGAACTAAAAACATTTTTGTAAAAAAAAAAAAAAAAAAAAAAAAAAAAAAAAAAGTAGTTTTACCATTATGCCCTTTTGAATTAAATTATACAAATTAATATAAGAAAAATGACGATTGGTTGATCTTGCTCGCAGCTCGTAATTTATTTTGGTTTAAAATAACCTTCCTATATATATATATATATATATATATATATATATATATATATATATATATATATATATATATATATATATATATATATATATATATATATATATATATATATATATATATATATATATATATATATATATATATATATACATATATATATACATATATACATACATATGTATGTATATGTATGTATGTATGTATGTATGTAATAAAAGAAGAATGAAAGTGCATTTGTTATTTGATAAAATAATGGTCGGCTATGATTAATTCCTTTGTATGTAAATGATCTCTCCACTTTAGAGTAGTGTTATTTATACCTAAACACATGCGTAAATACATGTCTAATCTATAACAATAGACAAGTCTACTATGCATTTTCTCTCCCTAAATTCCACCAATAATTTTTTTTTTAATTAACCAATCTAATCATATTATTAGATACACAAGTAAGCATGATTATTAAACACAACAATCATTTTTATTCACTTTAATATATTTAAGAATTTTCTTTTTAAAATTAACAAAAATAACACACTGTTAATGTTTGTTGGTAAAATAAATCAAGATACTTTTTGTGAGATGGGCTTTGAATTTCCAACTTGGTTATCAATAAGTTTTTACTTAGGCATAAAAAAATTGACCATCAAGATATTGTCAATAAGAAAATAAATATATATATGGTTGACGTCTTGACGAGATATTGGTATGTGTCAATAGTGTATATAAATTAGAGAAATGCTAAAACTATAAAAATTTACAAAAATGTATTCATATGATAATAACATGTCATTTAATTAGTAGTATTCTTTCTTTTTTCTTTTTATATTATCTCTCTAACATAAATCCACAAATAAACATGACATGTCATTTTGTGACTATTTTTTTGTAGAATTTTTTGTGGTTCAAGCATTTCTTAATAAATGGTCATGCAAGAAAAAAAGAACAATCATTTGTTTGTTGAAAACGAAGGAAGAAAAGACAGATCCAACAATTTGAATGTCAAAGACGAGAAAGTTTTTCCAAAGGGGATTGCTTAAAGTCTTATGGTTCCACCATCACAATCTCTTTCATATTTATATGGCACCCATAAATAATAAACAAGATTGGTTAAAACCTCCAGTGCGCGAATGGTGGATGGTTCAAAGTCTTGCGGTTCCACTGCTAGAACGCTTGTTCGTGTATCACAAAGGTAAAAGTCAACAAGTAGCAGTATGTTAGTGCTGGTGATTGAGTCAAATATCGATGGGTATATAGAAAATGTAAAAAGTCCATATGAGTGTCTCCCATTTGAATGATCGAGTGAGCAGCGTTAGTGGTATGATCGAGTGAGCAGCACGTTAGTGGTATGACGTCAAATGAATTCATCAACATTTGAATGATTGAGTGAACGGTACGTTAGTGGTATGCGACTATGAATAGAGTGTCTCCCATCTTAAAATCTTTCAAATCTGGGCAGACCTACGAGTTTACAAGACGGTTCCGAGAAATATCTTAGAGCACCAATGCCAAAACTTTTTAGTGTCATCTCGCCTACCTCAACCTCCTCAAAGATTTTCCTTTAACACTCACACACAAAAAATATTTCCTCCCACATAACATGCCATTCAAGGCCGTCTCGTAAATTTTTTAGGCCCGGATGATTACAAAATTAGCTATTTGAAACAAAATCTTTACAAGTTATTCGATTTTTTTTTTTTTTTTTTTTTTTTTCTTTGTAAGTTTTTATCCATAACTTATCTTTGCCACTTAACAAATGTGTGTTTGAAAACCCACTATTCAAGTAACATTTGATTCAAGTGAATCATGGGAAAATAAACAAAGCAATCAAAAATATCTATGATCCTACATCGCTGGTACTAAAATTTGATTTTCCTATATTTGCTTGAATGTAGGGGTGTTCATTGGTTCGGTTATTGGGTTATTTGGTTTATTCGATTCGATTAATTTGGTTAATTTTTTTTTGCTCAAACCGAGAACCGAACCGAATTCAAATTTGATTCAACAGAACCGAAACCTGAACCGAATAACCGAATAACCGAACCCATATAACCGAAAACCGAACAGAATTACCCGAATTATATAATTTTAATTATTTTTCATTTAAATTTATATATTTTTAGCACATAATTTTTTTTTTGAGCTTAAATAATGTTATATTTATAGTAAGAAATAGTTTTAATGAGTTTTTTTTTTCTAATAAATATATAGAAAAAACATATATTTATATGAATTTGGTTTTCGGTTTTTATTGCCAAAACCATATCCAAAGCGATAACCGAATATTTAGTTCGATTTGATATGGTTTTGATCAATTTGGTTCGGTTATGAATTGAGTTTAATTTTTTCGGTTCAGTTCAATTTCGGTATTCGAGTAACATTAATCTTTTTTCATTTTTATATTCAAGTGAAGAATGGGCAAATAAAGAAGGCAATCAAAAATATCACTGATCCTACATGGCTGGTACTAAAATTTGATTTTCTTATATTTGCTTGAATGTAGGGGTGTTCATCGGTTCGGCTATCGGATTATTCGGTTTATTCGAATCGATTAGTTTGGTTAATTTTTTTTCTCAAACCGAAAACCGAACCGAATTCAAATTTGATTCAACAGAACCGAATAACCGAAAACCGAACCCATATAACCGAAAACCGAACTGAATTACCCGAATTACATAATTTTAATTATTTTTCATTTGATTTTATATATTTTTAGCACACAATTTTTTTTTGGCTTAAATAGTGTTATATTTAAACTAAGAAAGAGTTTTAATGAGTTTTTTTTTTTTTTTTTTCAAATAAATACATAAAAAACATATATTTATATAATTGTTTTCGGTTTTCATTGCCAAAACCATATTCAAAGCGATAACCGAATATTCAGTTCGATTCGATATGGTTTAGACCAATTCGGTTCAGTTATGAATTGAGTTTAATTTTTTTCGGTTCAGTTCATTTTCGATATTCGGTAACTCTAGATATTTACACGATCCGTGAACACCCCTACTTGAATGGCAAAGCCTAGATTAGTAAGGACAATAGGTCTTTTACAGGCCTAAGATATAGTTTTGTTATTGGGCTGCACTAAAAATATGAGGACACTTAAATGTTTTGGGCCTGCGGTAAGCGTCAAAGATGCTGCGTATTAAGGCACATGATGCCATTTCACATGCCAAAAGGGCCTCACCTATTATTTTTTCATTTTTTTCAAACAAATTAAATTTTCATTCATTAAAATAAAATACAAATTACAATACGAAAACTAAAAAATATATGAAATTCTGAATAAACTAATTTTCTTGTTGAAGTTGTTGATGTCGTTGCCAAATAAGTTCGATAAGATTTTTGTTAAAGACTTTGATTGTGTTTGTTGTTGTTTACACCAATTTCGATCGAATGTATGTCCGTAAACCATGAAATATAATAAGGAACAACTTTTAAGTTATTCAAGCAATACAAATGAAATGTTTGATGTGAAATACCGATTAAAGCCGTAATTTAAGTATGAGTTTATATTATTAAAAATAAATTTAGAATGATAAACTCAAATTTCGCTACAAGTTTTTTATTCGTATTAGTATAATATCTTAGTGTTAATTATTTCTGTTTGATAATTATTCGGTTCAAATTTGACCGAATTGGTGTAACAAAAAATAAATACATAGTTGGGTGCCCTATAAGTTACTTTCAATAAATAGGTGACTTTATATGAGAAATATGTCATCTTTTAGGCCCTTTTAGTTAGTTTCATTTATCATTTTCGTATGAAAAAAAGCTTTGTTATAAGAACCTAACTAAATGTCATGGCCTCCATATATTAATAATCGGCGGTGACCATAAGCATGCGGCGTGATTACTAAGTGATAATTAACGATATGCGATGATAGAGTGGTGTGTGTGTAGCGGTCCGGTGGTGGAGGGTTTTATGGTGGTGAGGATTGATAATTGGATTAGATGTGAAAAGGAGAGCATTTCAGATGTGTTTTTGAGTGAGTTGTGTTAAAGAATATTAAATATGCTTTATACGTATTTCTCTCTCATTTGACCATTTTACTTTTTCACTTTTTTATTTTGACTGTTTTTCTATTTTATGTAGTATAGATAAATAAGATTGGTTAAAACCTACGGTCTACGAGTAGTGGATGGCTAAAAGTCTTACGGTTCCACTACTACAAAGCTTGATTTGTGTATCATAAAGGTAACGTCAACAAGTAGCAGTATATTAGTACCGGTGATTGTTGATGATCGCCACCTCGGAGTACAAACTACAATCTAAAAATGTGTTTGCATCTGCAAACCGTATAGCTCAATTGAAAAATAATGCTTAAATAAATTGAAAAAAAAACAACGAAAAATAGATGGCACCCGTGCATTGCGAGGGGGTTTTTTTGCTTTTGACATGC
Organism: Chrysanthemum lavandulifolium; assembly: GCA_022545495.1. Lineage (NCBI taxonomy): Eukaryota > Viridiplantae > Streptophyta > Magnoliopsida > Asterales > Asteraceae > Chrysanthemum > Chrysanthemum lavandulifolium. Next base: position 11,192,284 of record CM040244.1, on the reverse strand, counting down.
GATCAGTGCAGTGACAAAAAACTATGCAGCGATGAGCAAAGATATTTAGAACCATACTAAATAGCGTGTTACAAAAACGATATGAAGGACATCAAGCAGAAAACTAGAACAAAGACATTCAGAACCATAATAAATAACATGCTACGAAAACCATATAGGTCAAACTAAAAAAGGCACATTTCAGGAACATTAGTGATATTTCACATGCACTCTGTCTAAAACACGCACACATACAATAAAAAAGAGTAAATTACATAAATGGCCATCAAGGTTTGTTCATTTTTTCACATTTAACATCGATTTTTTTTTTTTTTGAAAGTCACTCATTAAGGTTTTAAATCGTTACAAATCCAAATCGCTGGTTTGATTTTTCATATAATGGTCACTTTGTGCGTTTGAAACTCTGCCGATGATTTGCATAAATAAATAGACTGATTACGAATGACTTGAAACTTCAACCCACTACGTATATGCCAAAAAAAGTTCATTGATTATACGTGAAAAGATGGATAAATCATAGTGACCATTTATGTAATTTACTCATAAAAAAATATACACATAATTAAACACCACATCTTTATTTTAATATTCTTTCCATAAAAGTAATAAAATGTCTGTACTTTGTTGCTAAATGAAAATGAAGCAGTTCAGTTTCACGATAGGTGATGAACCCATAATGTTTCATGTCCCCCAGCCGAGAAATTAGGATCTCCCTCTTACCAACATGACAATACGCATGACGATGCAGGATGCGTTGCAAGAACATGAGAAATTGGTATTAAACAAAAGTTTAAAGTAGTGACGACGCATATAAACAATCAAGTGTCACACAAATGAGCATTACCATCAGATGTGGTTTGTTCAATGCAGTCGAACAAGCCTACCACAACACCCATCAAATAAGTTGATACTCATGTTTTTAATATATTTCCATTGATAGTATCCTAAAAGAGCATCGTTAGCTAAAATTCAAAATCGATATAAATATAAAAGAAGCGTGAATAATATCTAGGTTTCCAACTTATGCGCACCTAAAAGAAGATGTGTATAAATATGACATTAGCCTGGAAAGGTAAAGGATATGGACTATGCAGAGTGAAATAGACGTTTCGTAAATATTTTGTCACGATCATCATTGCGTTACTTTTAGTTACAGCGGCCAGAAACAGAACCACATTTGAACGACCAAACTTTATTTTTATGGGTAAAAAAACTCGTGCTCTAGCTTTTTAGCTCTAACTTTAGTTACACGGCATCAAACTGTGGTAAAGGTACCTTACAAAGCTTATACAAACATTAGTCAAAAGAAGTTGTTCAATCGGGCGGATTCTAATACTAACCAATAAAAGTTAATTATTGATGAATTACCATAGTAATGTGAACGCTCCCTGTAAAATCAAGGTGGGCAAGTTTAGCAATGCATTCGGGTACCTTCAAAAAATGGACAAAATGTACAATTGGAATCAGTCTCATCATCATTCTCAGTTTATAAAAACTGCTTCAAAGCGCAATAAGCATTACTAATATATACATTTACGGAGTTGTGAGATGTCATTTAAAGGGGGCCTAAAACGACGTTGTTTAGCCTATTTTTCTACTTCATTCCTCTTTAAACACTTTCATTTCACTTTTCCATTTAGATTACTTTCAATTTTAAAATGATTTTTTTAACTCACTTCAAGTATATTTAACTGTCTTTTTAAAAAGACTTTATTCGTACTTACTTAAAACCTATGTTTGTCACAATTAATAATAGCTAGTGACATACCATTTACATAAAGAAATTTAAAAGTTTGTCACAGTTAATAATAGCTAGTGACATGAGTACGATTTACATAAAGAAATTTAGTTATGGTTTGTAATTGTTCTTTAAAATAAATATAACAAGTATACCTAAGGTAAAACATTACCCTGATTCTAGTTTAAGAAGGGTGTTACTACTAATTTAGCAAATCACCAACAGATTAACAAAAAGAGTAAATTACACCGTTCGTCTCTTGTGGTTTGCGCTGACCGCAGGTTTAGTCCTTTGACCAAAAAATTGCACCGTCGTCCTTAAGTGTGAAACGTTATGCACCGCTTCGTCCTCGACCAAACGACGTTAAGTTTGATCGTTAAACCGTAAAATACTAAACTACCCTCATCATCTTCTTCTCTTAAGTCACTTTCTTGTCTATCCTCACCATTTCTCTCATTTATACCCTAACCCTAAACCTAATTCATCTCTTTCTCTCTCACCTCATCACCGGCCGCCACCCTTCCACCACTGGCCACCTCACGCCTCGTCGCCACCACGTAACCACCATCACCCACCATCTTAGTGAAAACAAGTTTAAAAACACACCACCGCCGGCACCCACCTCTCACCGCCTACTCCAAAAGAATCCCCACCACTCCCTCTTTTTGATCTACTACATCACGCGCCCCAAAAACCACTCCCTCTTATTGTCGTTATTATTCGTGTTTGTTTTGGTTTCGGATGAACTCATGGTGTCGGAGGTTTGATTGATAGTCTTGATGTTGAAAATGGTTTGGTTATTGTTGTTTTCGAAAGGAAAGACCCTCGTGGCTGGGTCGTCAGGTGTTGCGAGGCGATGGAAAGGCTAGCCGAGACCTCGAAAGTTAAAGGTTGGATTTCTAGGTGTTGATAGATGCTAGAGTTTGTCTTTCCCGATCATGTTCAAGTGATGAAGCGGATAGGATTTTGTGGTTTAAATTGGTGGGATTTGTTGTTGATGGGTTCAGTAGTTACGCGACTTGGCCAAGAGTGGTAGTCATAGCCTCAGTTGATGTGAAAATGGTACTAAATACTTGACGGTTACATTATACTCAATAATGAAATGGTATGAATTCGCAAGGTACAACAAAGCAATGATGATGGATATCGATATGATTTTCATGTGGTATATAGCTCTTACATGCTGATGATGGATATCGATAATGAAATGCGAGACGTGTCATATTCAAAATTGTCAAATGTAGATGGACAACCATTGAGCTTAGAAGAAATCGAAATGAGCCTACCAACTACATCGCCAATGCAATCGATTGAATCCAAATGGACCTTCATATCTCAATGGAGTTCGTTCAGATATCGTTAAGTTCATTCTTCTTTGTATGTAAAGAACAAACTAGTCTCATATGTTTCATTATGTTGACTGTAGGAGCATCCGTGACTGGAATAGATTATGGTACACGCTTACATCCATGTGGAACAAGCGAGTGGATGAAGCTACTTTGAAGGCGATAACTCAACAACTAAAAGGGAAAGGAACAAGACTTAATTTCATGGTTTTCGATGGGTGGGCAAGTATTCGTATTTAAATTTACCCTTTGAAATGCTCAAAAGCATCGCTTAAACATTCAAAGCAAACTCTTGATATTGGTCACATTTCATGCAAATTGAACTTACTTGTATTGAGTTACTTATAATTAGACCAAAATTGATTCCGACAAAAATTTTTACTAGTCGAATTTACAAATGTCTTTGCTTGCATTTTCATTATGTTTTAATAGCGCACAATTATAATTCTACTCTATTGACGCGATCGTAGTCGAGTCTACACCGTATTGCCCTGCACCATTCGTCCTTATGGTGTTAAAATGACGATTATACCTCGTGTTAACCGACTTAACGATCGCTAGTGGGCCCTGTTAGTGGGAGGGCGAACGGCGCATAACGCTTCACACTTAAGGACGACGGTGCAATTTTTTGGTCAAAGGACTAAACCCCGGTCAACGCAAACCCACAAGGATGAACGGTGTAATTTACTCCAACAAAAATATAATTTTCGTGAGTTACTACTTACTATTTAAATTTTTTTCATGTACCAAAAAGTGTTCTGCTACCCTTGGCCCAATAATGTTCGGATTAAAACTATAGTCCAATTAACCACTTAACTAAGCACAATTTGGTTGTGATGCCTAAAGAAAGAAAAAACCAATTGAGCCAAATCTGTTAACATAAACCACATAGGCCCACATTGCCATTATCCGTCAAACATATACCTTAATTTTTAGGCTATTTAAACACCACTACCCTAAGTGACTGAACCCTAAAATTAGTCTCACATAAACATTCGCTGCCACACAATTTGATTTTTTCTTTAAAGTTTTTGAATATTTGAAAGAAGTTATGCTTCTTAAAGATCCATGATGGTTTATGTATATTCACACACGAAAATCTTTAAAGATTGCTACTAATGATGAACAAAACTGAGATCTCGTGTTTGTTTAAATGTGAATTAGGGAGAGTAAGTGAGGCGGTGCTTTTGTTGCTCAGAAGATGAGATAGTAATTGTATGTAACACGGATCGAAAGTTCTAGTGAGGCGTAGATATATCTTTTGTATACTAAAGAAAAAATTGTAGAACGACGCCATTGCAAAATAAAACTAAAGTCAAAGTCAAAATGACGAGACTTTCGCATTGACCAAGAACAAATCGCGGCCAAAACGACAATTTTCCCCCAAACCAAGAACAAAACACCTATGCCCAAAACGACGTCGTTTTAAAAAGGGAAATGATATATTGTATAATGGCAATGAAACTGACTCGGAAAAGAGAAAAATGGACGATGAACGGAGCTACATATGAGACTAGACTAACGCATGCTAATCAAACATTCTTTGAATCAGTAATAAAATATATGAATAGTGTTTTAGGTTACATACACTACAGTTTGACTAAGAATTTAAAACTTTTCGTGGAAAAGATAGGACCCAAAATTGACCTTCTGTTACTCTTTAACGAACTGACAACAATCTATTACAAAAACCAACCCTAAAACTATTTTAAATTAAACTCGACTCAATTACCTTTAAAATGACGGGTGGCACAACTTCCAACGAGCCATGGTTAATATTATACAAAATAAAGAAAATGACCACAAACTGAAAAACCCCTCTTGTGCACTAAGAAACCCCCTTTTGTGCACACTACTACTCTCTTGTGCACTAAGGACCCCTCCTGTGCACTATATCCTCAAACTAACTCGTGACACTTTCAAACATTAAATCAACACTTAGACCTATATTTAAGCACATGTAATCGAAATTAAACTAAAAATATGCCAAGTAGATTGTTCCCAAAATTATTGACCCGTTTGACTCAAAATGGGTTAAAATTTATGTAGGACCTTAGTCACAAAATTTTATCACAAACCCAACACAAATACAACGTTAACCCAAACAACAAGCGTAAAGCTTAGAAATAAGATGAGAAAGATGGTGACTTGAAGATATAAATCTGTGTATGATGTGAGAAAAGATAAACACAAGATGTTGTATATTCAATAAAGAAAATCACACACACACACATACTTAAGCACACTTTTCTCAAATGACCATTTTGAGGGGTATTTATAATACAAGCAACTTAAACCCTAAAGGTTTTGCTTGGGCTTTTAAATGGGTTGGACATGGGCTTGGGATGCTTAACACGCTTATACGACTTAGCATACCTTAACATTTAACCAATTAGCTTAGCCCACTCCACGAGCCGTTGACTATTCTATCACGATATCTAACACACGTTATAAAGTTCCTAAGCGTGAATGACCATCACTTCTAATAAAACAATTAAGGCTAATAATCTTCCCTGGTGGGTCATTCAAACGATGCTCCACTTGATTAGGTCTTTAATCTTTTGAGCTTGAACTCTCGTGCGGATATAGAATAGTCTTGATTCATTGTTCCTTCATGCTTTATGATCGGTTATCGTGGTTGTCTGCCGTTGTCAACTTCGTTGGTTAGGTGTCTCCACGTCCTTTCTCCACCATGCTCACACTTCTATTTGACTTTGAGTTTCTAATGATAAGGTTCTCGAGTCTTTACACTATGTAGATTCTTTGACATCGTGGTGAAGAATCATCTTTAACTTTGAGTTACCTTTGATTTTGATGAGAACGCTTCATGTGTTGTTGGTATGAGCATGTGGCAAATGCACACGATCCATCCGCTCCAGAGCTTCCATAAGAAAACATAAAACATTGTTAGTAATGCTTTGATTCAGCGCTTACAAGTTTGAATTTCGTAGTGTAATAACATAGGTGTGAAAACACGCCTCTAATTCTCATGCAGGCCGCTCTCGAACCTGGAGTCCCACAAGTGAGATAACACGATATACCAAAGTACATCTGATTCGGATGAGTGATTGAAGTACTGCCAAGCATCACTTCACGCCCGTGTGACCGCTTTGAGACACACTAAAGCGTGAATCCACGGAATTTCCGGCTAATTACTGCTCGCGTCATAGATGTTGACTCAGGCGGAGTTTCCATTCAATCATTGAAGATTACGGTTGTAAAACTTCTCATAAATGTTCGGCAGATTGCTAAGATCCGTAGGACTCTATAATATATCACTTGCGTCCTTATAAAGTGAGCAGGAGGCTGATGTCATGTCAAGTGTTCCTATGAGATCTTTTGATGAATCTCACGTGGCTCTGGACTCAATAGTGCATTTTGGTTTCCTGAGCGGAGACTAGGAGAGGGTCTCCTTCTTCAATACCAGCGATCTCTAAGAGAAAGTCAATAGATTATGTAGGGTTCCCAGTGAGAATGAAACAAAATCTTTTAAGAGGAATTGGTGGCTAGAAGGTTTAGTGTAGCACGTCACTCGGGTCCATGACGCCTTTGTCTTCAATACCGGTGTCATCTAGAGACAACCAAGTGCATATGAATTGAACCGGTTTTCGCCATAAGGTTGAATATGGAGGCTATTTTTCACCCTTTTCATTACATTTCTTTTTAATTCTTCAACCCCTTCTTTCTCACTTTCTCACATTACTCCTTTTTTTCAATCATACACGAGGACTTCTAATACTAACTATTTGTGATGTCCTTTGGTGATCCCTCCGACTCATGCGGATCATAGAACGATTTCCTATCCTTAGATCACCTTATAACTCCATATTTGTCCTATTGTTGCCATAAAACCATTTTCTTTGAAAATCTCTCAGAGTGTTTATGATAGAAAATATGTTTGAAACACTCTGCAGTTTTATGTTTTCAGAAACACTCCCTTCACATGTGCTTATATGTTTTGATGTGAATCTTCACAGTGAGGGTGGAGTTCGCACTTTTTGAATTGATCGATTTTAAATGAACTAGACCGATTCGAGACACGCTTACATCACTAGAGAACTAGCTTGAAATTATTACCCGTCTGGTCAAGTCATAGAAAGTTTCTCGAGATGGTACATTTTTCCTCGTAATTCATTGGTTCCGTCTGAGTCGAGCTCATTTTGAGATTCAAACAACGATTTTGATCACATTTTAATCACGCCTCCTCCCCACCAAAAATAGCATATTAGTGATATTTTTGATATCAACGGATTAAACAAACATTTAAGAATCTTTGGGAGATAGCCAGATTTGATTTAAGCATGAATTTGGAATATTTTGTTTTATACTCCCCTTTAATAAGCATAAACAATTAAAGGGTTTTAGAGGAGTTATCTTGAGCACAAACTATTTGAAAGATTTTGAAAATCTTTTGAACAATCTTGAAAAGGTGCTCAAGATGATGATGATTTCTCACCATTTTTAAATGTAGTGCATCAAGCGTGACACCTCATTTTTCGATCAAAGCCACGAGTTTTGATTTGAAAATAATCAAAAGTCATCATTTCGGTCCGGGTTTCGTCTTGATGTATACGGAAATATCATTGAAGAAATTTTGAGAAACGACATGTTTTAGAAAACATATTAAAGAACTCTCGCTCAAGCATCCATACATGCCGTATCATTATTAAAATGACATTTCTCAAATGTCTGATAATCGATTATACAAAGAGAGACATGTCGAGAAGAATATTTTGGATTTTTGATTTTCTATTGTTTTGTATTTTTGAAAGTTTTATATTTTATATTTTGCTTTTGTTGGTTTTTCAAATTTTGTATTTTGTTTTTCAAAAATATTTATGATCGAAGGTCATTTGGAAAATCATTTTCAAGAAGAATAGAAAGACGCTCTAACTCCTCGTGGGTTGGGCTCGCATTCCAATTCGCCGAACTAAATAATCAAACCTTTCTTTTGGAAGGGCTTTAGTTAATAGATTCATGAGTTGGTAATCGATCTTCACTTAAGAATAATTCAACAAGATCATTTCGTGATACTCTTTGATGAAGTGATAGCGGACTCGATATGCTTAGTCTTTGGTGATGAGCAGAGTTGCATGATATGGTTATGGCACTTTTCGGTCACAATACATAGGTATTTTATCGAAGTAAAGCCATTGATCACGTGAGTTGTGTTCTCATCCATAGAACTTGAGCACAACACGAGATAGAGACACATACTCGACTTTCAGCCGTCGATAGTGCAGATAGTGCAATCTTGTTTCTTTGAAGACCAAATGACTAGCTTTTCACCCAAAAATTGTGCTCTCCGTATGTACTTTTGTCAGTAACTTGATCACTGCGTGGTCCGCATCCGAAAAGGCAATTAGATCAAATCAGATTCCTTCGTATACCAAAGTCCCATATGAATGGATGTCTTCAGTGCCGAAGATCCGCTTAACCTCTTTGAGGTGCGGTTCAGTAGGCTTTGCACGAAACCGTGCTAATAAGCAAGCGACAAAATGAATATCCGGTCGACTAGCGATAGATACGTGAAGAGAACCAATTATGCTCTGATATTTTCTGGATCAATAGGTTTCCCAAACAAATCCTGCTTCAATTTTGGTGAAGTTTACTATTGGTGTTCTGACCAGTCAAGATTATCCATACCATGATTTTCAAAATCTCGGTTGTGTATTTAGCTTGATTAATAAAAATTCCACTAGGGGCTCATGTGTTTATAAACCAAGAAAGAATTTTAGTTCCATCATGATGGACATTTCAAATTTGCTTTTTCATGAGATTTTCAAAATGTTTGAAAGATTCTGATTAGTGGACCCAAAGATGATGTCGCCCACATAAATCGAACAATCAAAATGTCATTTGTTTTTGTGTAAACAAGGTAGGATCAGCTGCTCCTTTGGTGAAATTGTTTTGGATGAGGAAAGAGAGAGTCATTATTACTGCGCTCTTGGAGCTTGCTTCAAACCATATAGCCTTTTTGAGTTTGTAGACGTGGTCTTGATGTTCCATGTCTATGAAACCTTCCGGTCACTCACGTACACTTCTTCTTTCGTAGTTCCATTCAAGAACGCGATCTTAATGTCCATCCGAGCAAACTGTGATGTTGTTGTAGTCGACAGGCCAAGAATATCTGGACGCCTCAAGTCTAACTACCGCATCAATGACTCTTCAAAGTCTATTCCTCTTCCTGCCTCGTATCATCGGGCCACAAGACGAGCTTTGTCGCGAATAACAATCATTTCTTCATCCCGCTTGTTCTTCCATAACCATTTAAGATCGATGACGCGTGACGCCAATGGGTCTTGGAACCTTTTTCCCACGAGTCATGTAGAGCGGTGTTGAAGAAGTTCTTCTGCGTTGCTTCTATCCATTCAGGATCTCGCCATTGCTTCACTAATGTTCTTTGTCTCTGGATTGCTAATTGAGCAAAGGTAAATGCACTGTCGCATGATAGGTGGCAAATCGGCGCCCCGAATCCGAATTCATTTCGAAGGTTTACCAATAACTTGTTCAATCGCGTGGTCTTTGTCCACTTCGTAGTAGGATACCGCTGGTTATACATATGCGAAAGTTAGATGGTTCTCGTAAGCTTGAAGAAGATTCAACTCGATTCGAAGTGAAACGGGTTTTCAAATAAGTCTTCATCTAACGCTGCATCGTTATGGGTTTTGCTCTGCTCATCAACCGCCTTGGTAGAACGGGTGCAAGAACCTGGAGTAGATGTAGATGATGTTGATGGAGTTGGTGCATTGTTTTGTTCATTGTAGATGCATCTTATACGATTGGTGGTGGAGGATGATTTTGAGCGGGTGCAAATGGAATGATGGTTTGATGCATTTGTCGAAGTTCCACCATAGTATTCATCGAACATTAACTCAAGAAATTCTCCCATTCTTGTTCTTCTGGATTGTCAAGCGAGGTTGATTGAGCTCTTGTGGTCTGAGTCCTCGAACCGATGTGTCCGTAAGTCAACTTCGCTTATGAAAAGGGTTCTGGCGCGAGTCTCTGGAAGCCATTTGTGAAATTTCTAGGCGTGAAAGAGAGCTTAGGCGTGAAAGCATGAGTTCACGTGAACGAGAAGGCTTATGAGTGGGATCTTAGGTGAGGATTCCTTAGGCGTGGGATCTTGCGCGAGGTTTAAAGTTACGAGTAGAAAAAGTTGTCGTAAGATTTAGCTTGTCATGCGTAAGAAAACTTAGGCGTAAGAAAAATGCTGTATCACGTAAAGTATTCTGGCGTGAAGTCGAAACTTATCGTAGATTAGGGTTTTGCCTAAAAATCCTTTACACTATCACGATGTAAGAGATATCCAAAGTCCAGTGTTCCACACACTTATCCAAGTGAGGAAGCACCGAGTCACCATATAACACGAAGATTCTTCACCAAAAGTTACTGAGTAGAAAACTATGCGTGGTTGACTTTCTTCTGAGTAGAACTAGGTTTTGACCTACTGGTAAAAATTTTTCATGATTCAACCAATTTCTCTTGCCGCGAGATATCCTTAAAAACACTAGAATAACCCAAAAATGTTGACCTTTTCACCCAAAGTGTCTAGAAAAGTTACAGTAGAAATGACCAATAAACCAAATACGAGCTTAAAATGAAGAAAAACACGTAAAGCTTCAAACTTTTGCAAAAAGCGAAACTTTAGCACCAAATAAACCTTAAACCACAAGAATCTTGAATTTTAAAGTGCAAAATTAAAGCTTTAAGCTTGACAAAAGCGATAACTTGAGAGCCTTTACGCGTAACCCTTCAAAACAAACACAAACACTCCTAAACCATTGTTAGGCGATTGATACCAATTGTAGGACCTTAGTTTTATCAACCTTATCACAAACCCAACACAAATACCACGTTAACCCAAACAACACAAACGTAAAGCTTAGAAATAAGATGAGAAAGATGGTGACTTGAAGATATAAATCCGTGTATGATGTGAGAAAAGATAAACACAAGATGTTGTATATTCAATAAAGAAAATCACACACACACACACACTTTCAAGCACACCCCTCAAATGACCATTTGAGGGGTATTTATAATATAATGACAAAACCCTAAAGGCTTTGCTTGGGCTTTTCGTGGGTTGGACATGGGCTTGGGATGCAAAAGCTTTATGCACGGCAGCATACCTTAACATTTAACCAATTAGCTTAGCCCACTCCACGAGCCGTTGACTATTCTATCACGATATCTAACACCGCGTTACAAAGTTCCTAAGCGTGAATGACCATCACTTCTAATAAAACAATTAAGGCTAACAATTTACCTTGTTCCAAACACCTCTTTTTCTGCATAACCCTTTTGTGCACTTTTGACCATTTTCCGGAAAACGGCCTCTATATCACGACATAACCTCAAAACTTCTAGAAATTATTAACACAATATAAAACACATAACAATGTATAACCATGGTGTCAAAAACTCGCGAAAACGTACTTTACAAAGTGACAGGTGTTGTGCCAAACACTCGTTTGACCCGTTTATATAAACTTTAACCCATTACTGACACTTATCTTATATACACTTTAACCCTTACAAATATACTTTCAAAAAACTATAAAAAGACCGTATTTACACTTCACTTTACCAACACACGTTGACAACAACATTAACAAGCCGTTTATGACACTTGGGGGTTCAACATCGATTGTGCTCGGTATCTAGTACTAAGCGTCTAAACATATACCAAATCATTTCCAAACCTTCTACCTCTTAGCCATAGGCCTTTACTCCAAGACCTTACTAGCATCGCGATCATCCTACACAAAATATCAACAACTACAACGGTAAGTGAAATGCTTATTAAGTAAAAAGGTGTTAATACAACATTATATCACATAAGTATCATTCACATTCATCTTAAACCATCATACCATGCTTCACTATCAATTACACAAATTACATATCTGATTATCATTCAACACACAAATAACCTTAGATACCTTAATTTGGTCTCAATTAGCTTAAACACAACCTTGGCTAGCTTGTCAACTAGCCCTTATCCTATACTTATTCCAAGTATCATAAATCAAAGCCTTTAAAACCTTTATTGTCATCTTCCAGATAATACTTACATGATAAAATAAACATAATCTCATATTAAGACCGATTTACTTACCGTAGCTCCAAAGCTAAGTTTATCAAATATCACCATCATCATTCTTGTTTCCTAGACCAAAATCATCATAAGCAAAAACACTTAAAAAACCTAATATAATTACTAAAGCAATAGTTTATACAACCATTAACCCACCTTTAATACTTCTAATCATCATCTGATCATATGATAAAAACCACAAAATACTAACTTAATTTCAATAAAACTTATTCCATAATTACTATAACCTTTTTAATTAGCTTAGAAATATCTTTTACCCAATTCCTCAATTTAGAGTTCATAAGCCATAACTCTTAATTCTTCGATTAAATCATTAATTGAGACACTTACTTGTAGGGATGATAGGTAAAGTTTATCTTCAATAAATTAGGACCTTAATTCTCCTTCAATTGATCATTTTAGCTTTCTTGTTTTTCCATCTCTTTCTACTGAACCGCCATTCACAAACACCTTGTAGAATTTTATAGAGACTCCTGGAACTAGTGGATAAATAAATATGTATCTAGTCAATTGAAAGTTTGCCTAATTGGCAACTTTAGTCCTTTTAGTTATCTTATTTCTTATTTGTCCACAACAAAGTTTATAACTCATTTAACACTTGTCAATTTTAGTCCCTTAAGTCTATGCAACATATTTTCTATGACCACATTAGTTTTAATCAATTTCATCTAGGGCCATACCCGTTTGAAAATGGATTTCGGGTCTAACACTTTTTGAGTTTCTGTTAATTCTTTAATTATTGTTGCTTGTTCTTACGACCTCATGTAAGGTTCCGTTTGTTTTTTTTAAGAAGTACCTTTTTCCTCTTTTTACTTCTTTTGTTTACGGGCACACAGAGGCTTATGTTTGTTTTTTATGTTTGCAGATATAAGTGCTTTTTTTCAATTCTTAACTATTAAAAATTAGACATAAACTTTCACTTCTTCAACACAAACTTCATCAATTTCTCTTTCTTTTCTTTTAAAAACACCAAAAAAACAAAAGGTTTTTTTCCTTGCAGATTAAGACTTTAGATGTATCTCTTATTCTGCAGATATGGTTTGCATATAAAGAAATAAAACCTCTAAAAAAAAGACGCCTAACTTTACCGAGTTGCAAATAGAAACCCACAATTTTTTTTATTATATATAACTCTCAAAACAAGACAAAACACTCTGTGTCAAAGTAACATCTCCCTTTGTGGCAACGGAAGTTCACATGCGCCAACTTTGAGCTATTTAAAAGGCTAGTGACCCTGTGATTAATCAGCTCGTGATGTCGAATATAAAAATTGTTTGCTTGAAAGATTTTTCCTGAATACAGGAAACTGACTTTTATAACTTGTAACTACACTTTAGAAATGTAGGAATAATATTTCTTTGCATCCCCCAAAAACTTTTCACTTCTCTAAAAAATTTCATACGTAACACGCTTTTTAGTTTTTCATTACTTATTTGGAGATAAAATCCCTTTTTTTCAACCATCCGATTTCGGTAAGACTTGATCTGAATCGTAGCATTTCCTTATTTAGACTAACCTTCGTTTAGAAAGGCTCTCCCTTCAATTAGACTAGAGCCAAAGGCAGCTATCGCAATGAATTTTTATAAAGTGTGCCTCCTTCTGGAGAAGCGCCGGTACTCTAAGCAAACGTTACCTAAAAGCTAGCTTCTTATAAGCACTTCTTTGTTTTGCAAGAATTTTCTTTTTTTCCGAGCAAAAAAAATGGTTTTTGATAACAATGCAGAAAGCCCCGACTTTCCCCGGCCTTTGATTCCCCTTACTCAAAAAGGGTCTTACGGTCGGTGCTAACTAAAGAAAAAGATGGGTCCCAGGGACGTACTCATTCTTAAAGAAACAAGGGTTTGGGTTTAGGGGGAGTCCTTAGTATGTGTCAAAACCGTTATAGTTCTACTACTCCGAAGTCTTGTACTCGAACTGGCAAGAATGGACTCTATCAGTTTATAGTCATTCCTGGAACTCGTTTGTTGTGGGTCACGCCTCACCGCAACCCATTTTAAAGACTATAAAAACAGAATTACTACAATCCCTTTTGAAAAAGGTAGCCCACATACATGCAGAGAAGAATACAGGGGAAGCGACCGTTGAACATCATCTAGAAAGACCGAGGCCCTTTCCTTCATCCATTTCGCCTCCTTCTTAAATGCACACTAAACTATTTCATTTTTATTTTCTGATCAATAATAATTATGGTGCTTAATTCTTTATGAAAGGCTTCACCTTGCCTCACAAATCAAATAATTAACAAGTTACCAAACCTCATAGGTACTAGTCACTGATGGTTAATGGAGTCGTTTGACTCATGCTAAGCATTATCAAAATGTTGCACCCAAACAAGCAAAGGCTTAGTATGCTTTCCGAGAAGCCACCTACATATCCAGGGTCGCCGCTTAGTGTAGAGGTGATCCCAATCATCATTAGGTCCGAATCTTTAACTCTACAATAGTCTTGATTAAGTTTGACTAGGAAAACTTTAACTCAACAAAATGAGTATCTCAGAAAAATATTACTATGAGTTTTGTATTTGATATAAATGTGTTTTTAATCAAAGGTCCTTAAAAGTGAAATCTGAAGGTATAGTCGGGTATGAACATCTATATAAGTTTCTAAAGAACTAAGGTTATAGTCTAGTTTCCAGTGTTTGATAGTGTTTGGTGGCTAAGTAGCGAGTGGAGTTTATAGTTATGGGTACTTAATTCACTTAGGCAGTAATGGGATGTATCATGACTTACATTGTTGTACTAGTGGTCTAAAATGAATCATTAATTGGGTAATATGTTATGAGGTGTTTTCCTTGGTTACCAGTGAAAGTTGGGTATCCATAGTCATTCGGTATGTTAATACTTATTGGCATTTCGATGTGGAAGTGGTGTCATGTCTGGAAATAAATTTTTGAGGCGGAGTTGTCTAGAATCCTAGATGGCACAATGTCGTAGGGGTGATTGTATTTTGATAATTTGATTCAACGCTTCTACCACCAATAAGGAAAATCCTATCGAATGAAATGAATGAGAAAGTTTGTAGTAATGAAACAGTGTCAAGGCATGGTAAGTTGTTACCTCTAGTCTCGAATAAAGGGGCTTGATTTACTTCGAAGGTTTTGTATAGTGAGCAATAGGAGGTCGTTCCTAGAACGGCTAGTGACGAGTCCTGATTTATCGATTGGGTACAAAGTTTGGGGTAGGGTGAATGTAACGTAACCGGATTGTGATGAAAAGTATTCCATACAATGGAAAAGTGTCTTGATGAAAAAGTATTGTGATGTAAGTGTGTTGTGTGTAGATGTGAATTTTTATGTTATGCCATGCTTATGTACACACACATAAATCTTTATGACTAAAAAATCAAGTAGAAACCAATTCAAACATAATTCTAATATAACTACTCTCAGTATCTCAAAATTCACCTCTGAGTCGGACATAGGTGATTATGCTATGTCCCACTGTCCCTTGTTGAATATAGGTGATCAGTCTATATTCAACCGAGGTTCAATGAATTTTGAAATACTCAGTTTAGTTATTCTAGTAATATGTTCCTTGCTTCTAAAAATTGTTTTTGGTCTGCAGCTGTAGTCTAGGCCAACAATGCAACCTAGTTCTCTATAGCCTAGGCTCTGATACCAATCTGTAACACCCCCAAAAATACCGCAGCGGAAGGCATCACTGGGGTGCTACTTCATAATACAGAGATCAAGTAATAGAGAATGGCCTCTAAATGAGACTTTAGGAATGCTGAACCATGCCAAAATCAAGTAGCCGAGAAATACATGCTAAAAAGGTCAACATATTATTGGTGAGTTCATAGGTTTGAGTAAAAAGTAATGTAATGTAAGAGAAATATTTATCAAAAGAATTTAGTAATCGTTGCATCTCTCGTAATATCATAAAATAATACCATTGTGTAACCCACAATATTGTGAATGTAATCAGATCATTGTGTAACCTACAATGTCTTGTAAAAGTAATCAGATCATTGTGTAACCCAAAATGTCTTGTAAAAGTAACTAGAATTGCCCTAAGCTCATTGAACCGAAGCCTTAAGTATTATGTATGTATTTTTTGCCGAAGTGGGTGTCTTGCCAAAACACCCAAACTTACCTCAAATAATGATGCGTCCGTCAGACTCGTACTAGTGGTCAGTAGAGCTTATCCTACTATGGACGGGGAGTTCAACCCCAATAGATCTATTCATAATATTCACGCTTTCAACGTAATTAACGGTTCGTAATGTCTGGGGACTTCATGGCAATTGTAATAGCTTAGGCAATTCGTAATTGTTTTTGTGTCCAAGAGAAAATAATTGAGTATGCAACGAGTGAAGTAAGTAATGCATTCGAGTAGCAAACAAGTATTTAAGTAAAGGAAGTAATGTCTTGAGTAAACAAATATCGTATTCAAGTAAAACAAGTAGTGGATTTAAGTAAAAACAAGCATGTAATCTCCCCCAAAGGTATTTAAAAAACAAGTAAAATAGGGGCCATGAACTCACCTCAAACGAATGGTAAATGTCGATGAACGAGTGATAGCTCGCAAAACGATGCAAAGTCCTAATCGTAACCTAATGTAAAATAATGTGTTTTAGGTCATGAACATGTTATGTATGTTGTGCATATGCATTTTGCAAGTTTTTATCACCAATATACGTTGTGTTTAAGTTTTATACGAAAAATAACACTTTACGTCAAAATATAACAATTAAAATTTATTTTTCAAACCTTTCAAAAATAGCCAAGTACTCACCTTTACGGACCCGTATCTTGTTCGTTATTAATCCGTTTGACGAATGGTCAGACTTTTTGGAAACTACGTTGTGACGTCTGCAAACTTGATGTTTGGTGATACCTCCCAATCGGCTCACAAAGTGGTCCAAATCGGGCTTAAATATGCTAGGTTAGAATGACTAAAACACTTGTTCGTTATCCAACCCCTTGACACGATTCAAATTCCTACTTCTAGCTTTCCAGCTTGTCTACAAATTTTACGTTTTAAGATTTTAGCCAAACAGGTCATAAGATGGCTAAAAACGGGCATGACATTGATGGGTCGGACACATTTTCCAAAAAAAGTGCTCAAGGGTTTTTTTAAAAAACGATTTTTGGCAATGTTTAGCAAGTTGTAACTTTCTAATTAGAGCTCGGTTTTACATGATTGTAGATGCTATGTTTAGGTGGTTATATTGGCTACATATTTTGTAACTATCACGGTCCATTTAACCTAGATTATGGTACCCATAATCGAGCCTCAATATGGTCACACAGCCACTTTTCAAAACTATGTCGGGTTTGGGTTTTTATGTTCTAACATCGAGATTACTTTCTATTATCCTAGATTCCGATATATTGAATTAATATCATCATGTTTAAGTATATTTACCAAGATTTAAACATTAAGTCAAGTTTTTGGGTTGAAATATGTGAAAACGCGTTTTTACCAGGTACACGAACCCATTTGCGAACAACCATGGTTTTACAGTACTGCGAGTCCTAGACTAAACATAGTACACTAATATCATTACTATTGAGTATAGTGATCAAGGTTTTGACAATAATTCGAATTGTGGTGGTGTAAACTAATAGAATTCGCATATACCATACAAGTGTACACTTTTAAAAAAAAAAAGAGGTTTTCGACACGTTACACCTCTACAAGTCTTAGATCTTAAACATGTTACACTATTATCATTATAATGGAGTATAGTAATGAGGTTTTCACCAAGGAACTCATTTCAAATGGTTCACTAATCGAATAAAACCATGACATAGGTACTTTGCGTAATAAGTTCAAAAACATGTTTTTAAATTACAAGCTGTTGATACATAATCTGGCGCGGGCTGGATTCGACGACTCTCCTTTGGCCGTTCGTCATCTTCTCGAGCCCTAAGTTGACCTGTCAACAAAGAGAACCCGTTAGGAGTGGACCCGAGGCCGTAGCCCCGGGGTCCACCTCCGACGGTCAAGTTAGTATCGGTGCGATGTGATGAATTAGGGCTAGAGTAACCTGTCATGTTATAGTCACATATATCATGTCCTCGAAGGAGATCCACCATGTATTTATAGGGCATGGATTAGGGTTTAGGCGTAGAGTGGGCATTGTCTCACGGGCTGACCCATTCTGGCCCAGTCCGGACTATATGTCCACAAGCCCCAAGTCTAGTATGAGATAGTGCATGGCTATGTTATGCTAGACTTAAGTTCTTCATGGCCGCGTAGGCCTAATCAATCATGACGGCATGGCCCATGTGCGCAAACTCAGTGTGCACATGGGACGGACCATCTTCTTGCTGCCCAAATGCGACGAGGCGCGCCAGGCCCATGGCGCATCTGTTTAAGCGCATATGCTGGGTTTCCGCCCGCGGTGTGATGAAGACCCGTAAGAAGAACACGTGTTCTATAGTTGGGGTAATGATGACATTGCGATTGTGAGAGTCTCACAATGGTGAAAGTGGAACCCGATGTCGCATCTGGTAGGCGTACCTTTTGTACCAAGGCGACCCGGCATGGTGCGGCCGAAGACGTGCTACATGGCAGAAAGGTGCGTCTTGTCGCGAAAAGAGGTGCGACGGAAGGCGTGCTTCCGCGCATTACATCCGTCTTTACAACCGACGGAGGACGTCTCCCCTGCGGCAAGATGGTGCGAATATTTAAATCCGTCTTTGTACCGGCTTGCAATACCTCTTACATCGATCTGCTTCCAAATATGCATGCGTGGCGTCGGAAGCGGTGGTAGTATATACCTAGTAGCCCCAAGTTTGATGATGCTACTCGTGTATGAGCATTAAACTTATGTATGTATGTGATAAGGTTTTAAAGGTACCATTTGAGGGTCGTTTAAGTCCTTATTTGATCACTTTTGTATCCGTTATTGCTTAATATCGTTCCTTTTCACTTTTTAGGTCTCGTGAAGGCAAAATCTTGGAATGACACTTATTTGGACGAGAAAGGCGCGAATATATGAAGAAAATGGCCAAAGTCGAATCGACACTCACAATCGCTGAATGTAGAAGGCGGCGGTCGGGGTTCTATGTGCGGCGCCGTCGGAGAATTATTGTGACGGTCGAACTCAAAACTCGTGTTTCAAGGCGGCGTCTAGTTGTGAAAGAGTAGGCCGTCGCTACTCGCACGGCCTAGATGCGATCGAGCGGCGCCGGTCGAAGAAGGACGGCGTCACGGACACAAGGTGACGCCGTCGCAAGGTTAACGTGGCCAAGGCGAAACCCTAATGGCGGCGACACGACGGCGTCACTAAACATAAGGTGGCGCCGTACAATTGTAATCTTATATAGAATCAATTTTTCATCTTTGTGGGAGAGTCTTTGGGTAAAACCTAAACCGAACCTAAGGTGTCTTGTACAAGATTTTAGGGTTTTTAACCTATCTTACACCAAGATAAGTCTTTGCTTCATTAATTCAATTATGTCTTTGATTATTTGTGTGTATGCTTGCATGTTCTCCATGTCCCGCTAATTTATTTGTGTGTTTGTAGAAGTATGAAACTTAATTATTGAATATTGATTGGTTGTTTCTTATCTTAGTTGATTAATGATCTAGTAATGCGATAGGTCATTCGTTGTACTTAATGCTTGATTCATCTTTGTGAACCTTAGAGTATGATTACCCGAGTGATTGTAGGCTAAAACATCCAAGAGTGCCTTAGTAGAGTCTATAATCTCCAAGTGGATTTGTAGACAAGACCCTTTGGTAATTTCAAAGAGTTAGGGAGAAACGCATACCCTACAACTTTAGAAACACAACGCAACTAGGAATAAGACGTGACACTCAACCATCAATAGGAGATAATTAAGGAGTAATACAAACTAAGTAAACACATCTTAAACTATCATACGAGCACACATTAATTAGACATAGACTCCCAACCTTAGTTTAGATAATTAGATAATAGTAGAGTAATCGGTGAAATACCAACCCCCAAATCCAATACCGAGATTCGTACCTTTCCATTTTCATAAAATATAAAAGATAAAAAATAATCTTCCTCAACCTTAACCTTAGCGTAGTAACTCCTACTAGCATTCCTATTCCCTAGAGAACGATATCAATACCGTGGCTTACCCTAATTACTACACTACAACGATTAGGTTCAACGCCTGGGGTGTTATAAAACTTGCTCAAGAAAGGAAGTTTCCTTGACCCGACGACGCGTGTGGCGTTATCGATATCGTGAAACACTTAATGCAAATATTAAAAGTATATGCCGCGAATCGCAACATATAAAACCTAATGAAGTGAAGCAATATATAGCACATAGCATATGAGCTAACACATAAGAGAAGTGGCGGTCATGAATTACCCCTATCGCGAGGTTTTACAAGCTTCATAAACAATTAATTGTTTTTTTTTTTTTTTTTTTATAAAAAAACCCGGATGGACATCTGTGACCATGACCGCGACTAATAGACGCAGATGGATATATCGTGACCGCCTAGACTCGAACGTTAGTGGATGATCGCAGATAAACATAACATGACCACGGCCTTTGGTCCAGTGCGCTCGTGGCGATTGACTAGCATCGTGATGTTTGCTCGTAGCTAATCTGCGAAGATGTCCGAACGCACGGCCTAACGCGGGTAGATTTATCGTGACTGCGTTGTTCAAGCGCGAACAGACATACCAACCGTAAAAACAGTATATGCGCGAATTAATTTGCGGCTAAAAGATAAAATAGGTCCAATCGTGCGGACTTTTTCTTTTATCTGAATGAGTGTATCCATTGGGACCATTCGTATGTTTATTACGTAAACCAAACATATTTAATTTATCATGTTGACTCTTTCTCGAACATAACTAAATATGCTTTGGACCACGTGGCCCGCCTAAGATCAAAAGTTTTACCTTGTAATTTGTATTCAAAGTAAACCAATAAGAATGAGTCGACATGCGACGTGCAAGTGCTTTTAAAGTGATATTAAATTCACATGATGGTAAAGCAAGTTTTACATGGCGAATGCAAAGGTTTTAGAGTTACCGACTTTAGAAATTGATTTACGCTTTTGGTAATATGAGAACACGAAACATAGTTTATTCGTGGTCCTACGGATGGCGCCAACTTGTTGATGCATAATATGGTCTGGGCTGGATTCGGCGACTCTCCTTGGCGTTCGTCGTCTTCTCGAGCCCTAAGTAGACCTGTCAACAAAGAGAACTCGTTAGGAGTGGACCCGAGGCGTAGCCCGTGGTCCACCTCCGCAATCCAAGTTAATGTCGGTGCGATGTGATAAATTAGGGCTAGAGTAACTCATCATGTTATCGTCACATATCATGTCCTCGAGGAGATCCAACCATGTATTTATAGGGCATGGATTAGGGTTTAGGCGTGAGTGAGTCATTGTCTGTAGGGCTCGACCCATTCTCGCCCAACGGACTATACGTCCACACAAGCCATTATTGGTGATATGATTTCATGAATGCATGATATTTAAATGTTAATAAAGTTTATGAAATGGATTTGTTAGTTGCTTACTTGTTGTCGAGTGAGGTTGGTGCCAAAGAACCCAAATTATCATCTAGAAAACCCTAAATTATGTAACCTTAATTCCAACTTTGTTTTAAAACCCTTGAACCAAGTAAATCACCAACTTGAAAAACTCTTATAACTTTTCAAAACCAAACGAAAACCCATATTCTGGTGTGTGTGTGTGTGTGTTTTGTGTGTATTCTGCCGAGAGTGAGAGGGAGAGAAAGAGTTTTGGTGAGTTTGCTGTATGTGTGAATGGATGGTTTAGAAAGAGCTAGGCTATATTTTCATAGTAACACTTAAGGTAATAGTTGAATGCGTTTTAAGAGTCAACACATTGTGTCAAGCCAAAAGGATCAAAACCCTTGGAAGCTTGTGGTGTGATGTGTGTCGTGCATAAGACTATCTTTATCGGTGAAATGCTCCAACCGTTTGGAGGGTATAAAACAAAAAAAACTCAATATTATATTATAAATATACAAAAGAAAGAAAGAAAAAAACACGATCCGGTCGGTTTGTGATTTCCAAATCCTTAAGCCAACTTTGCCACATGTCACGCTCTGAATCTACCAACAATTAGAGTGTAACTTACCCGCGAATTATAGAGATCAAGAACAGAAATATTTGTATGTGTTTCGATTTGTGTTTAAGGAGGGTTTTAGTAGGTTTGTATCGATTTGGGTAAAGTGAAAGAAAACACTTGGAGATTGCATTTCGATTTGAGCAGATTTGAAAGAAAAAAATATAAACTTTTTTAGTTGGTGTGTATGAAAAACTGGAAGTAAAAACATGGAAGTGACTGTGTGAAAAATTGGAGGATAGAAAATGAAGAAGATGAGTTTGGGGTAGGTGGTTGAGTAAACGAGGAAGAGACTAGTAATCTCTTTGTGGAGTTATTGTGTCACTAGGAGATATTATAAACAACTTTTATCTTTGTGTCATCATAGTGATCTTTTTTTAAAATGAATACCAACTTTTATACAGAGTATTATTGCAAAAAAGTGATACACTGTAATTAGTTCTATAAGTATTTGGATAAATAACGTTTAAAAAAGGTGCAAAATTTGGCTTTTGCTTGCAATGGTAAAAAAGTTGGGTTGGATGAATTGTTAATAATAAAAAAAAAAAAAAAAAAAAAATTGAGATTGGTCGTATGTATAGATTGTATATGTGGATGAGTGAAAATAATATTTTAATGAAAGATTGGGTTGGATGAGGTTGTGAATAAAGATAGTCTAATGGAAGAAAAGGAGGCTTCACATATCTTAGTAAGAGAGTGGGTAGAAGTATGAAAAGGGTAAATATGCTTTTAAGATCAAGTAATCATTTGTTTATATATATATATATATATATATATATATATATATATATATATATATATATATATATATATATATATATATATATAGGGAAGGTTATTTTCGTAACCAAATAAATTGCGAAGCATGAACCAAGATCAACCAATCGATTTTTCTTATATTAATTTGTATCATTTAATTCAAAAGGGCATAATGGTAAAATTACCTTTTTTTTTTTTTTTTTTTTACAAAAGCGTTTTTTAGTTCCGATAATTTAAGGATTTTTTTTTTTTTTTTTTTTTTTGCATTGTGTGCACATGTGTTTTGCATTATTTTATAATTGTATTTTCGTTTTGCATAGGTGTTTTGTATTTGCACATGTATCTATAAAATATTACATAAGTATGTATACAAACAACAAAACTTTATTAATACATTTATGCAATTTTATACAAACAACAACTTTATTATAAATATTACATAAATGTGTTTTATTACAAATATATGAAGCGTGCACATGTGCATAATACAATGTTTTTAATAGATGGTTCATCTTTTAGGCGTGTGCATGTATTCCTCGTCTTCTTCAAAACCCATGAAATTTACACATGTGTTTTTCTCATTGGCCACTCTCGATCTCTTTGTTTTTTCTCATTGTACACATGTGTTTTTCCTAATTGTCCACTTTCTACACATGTGTTTTTTCCACATTGGCCACTCTCGATCTCTTTGTACACATGTGTTTTTCCTCATTTTCCTCATTGGCCACTCTCGATTTCTCGATCTCTTTGTAGGCATATGTACACATGTGTTTTTAATCCTTGTACACAATCCTTTCCATAACAGCTGAAATTAAACAAAAGAAACAAGTTCATGAAACTGTAAAAACACATATGCATAGAAGGTTTCAAATTCACAACTGTAAAAACACATATGCACACTCAAAAACACATGTGCACAGTGAAACGATAATCCAACATAAAAAGTAATATTTGAACCGTTGCCCACTCAAAAACACATATGCATACTCAAAAACCTCTAAACTCATTAAGCAGATCAACTTAACTTTTTTATAAAAAAATGAAACCTTAATAAATGCATGGAAAGTAGAGAACCAGTTTAGGATTTGCATAAAACTTGATCAAGGGTTCCAAAGTACAATACATGGAAGCGAAGATTAACAAGAGAAACAATATGTTATGACAAGTTGCCTGGTTTGAAATATACCAATGACAGACCATCAATACTCCAGAAAGTTACCATACCTCAATCAAACTGACTTGATTTCATTGCAAAAAACATGCCCAGGCTAACGAAGGCATAAAAATGAAGGATCTCCAACATATCACGATTTCGACCCATCTATTTTTCTCCAACATGAACTAAAAAGGGGCACAATACTAAATTTAATTTTAGTTGTTCTTATCTCAAAATCACAAACCATATAAATCGACAAAGAATAAGTAAATAATACCTTGTGATTCTTCTTGTTTCGGTAACAACTACGAACCCCTGTTATGAAAAGAAAATAATTATAGAGATTAACGGATAAAATCGATATCAACAAGATCATTACAAAAGATTTCGATTTTCATGAAGAGTCCATTGATCTTCTACACCGTAATAATCATATATCATCCTTGGTAACTTCTCCTAGGCAAGTGCCTCATATGCCATCACATCGGTAAAGCCATAAATATTGAGCAAATTAAATAAATAATTGACTTGTATAAACTTACGGTTGAATCAACATAAAGCCACAAGCCTTTTAGAATCCCGCGAATACACTCCAACCACTTTGAAGTATATGTCTTCGTGGTTGACCCGCCATTTGCAAAATAAATTTAGAAAAGTCAAGGCATGTCATTTGTGAGAGACAACCTTACATTTGTTAACACACACAAAAGATATCCAAATGATGTTGATCCAAATTAAATGATAAGTCGCTTAAACGTCTTAAACTATATTCAAGAATTACCTCGGAATATGTGTCTAAAACGCCATTCACTTCGTGAAGATCCTTAGCCACCAATTCCCGAGTAGGTGGTTGCCTCGACATGTCTGAATCAAACAAAGCACGAAAAACTTTCATCATTATCAATACGATTAAAGCCAATTTTAAATAAACAAACAAATAGTTTATACTAAAGATCCTAACCAAAGATATCAATACGATTAAAGCCAATTTCAAATAATCAAACATAAACCGATTAATTAAAAGATATTTACCTTGTGATTGGTGTACAAATTTGAACGTTGAATTGATTTGTCCATGATGTTGTTGGTTAATCGTAGGTAGGATGGTGATTGCGGAAGGTAGTGGCGGTTGTAGTTTTTCGTGGCATAGAAAGGTAAAGATGGTGGCTAGGGTTTGAGACAAAGATGAATATTGAAGTACAGAAACGGTTTTAGCCTTTAGGGTGGGAGATGCTATTTTATGGAATAATTAAAATACCAATTTGCCCTAATTTAAATTTTTCTTTAAAGATATTTTCAAAAAGCCATTTTGCATTGATAGGTTGTATATTATGCATTATTAAGAGTAATAAAGTGGTTCTCGCAGTTCTCGTAATTTATTTGGTTCTTACAATAACTCTACACTATATATATATATATATATATATATATATATATATATATATATATATATATATATATATATATATATATATATATATATATATATATATATATCCATTCCATTGAGAAGTTTTTATTTTGAGAAGATTGAGAAATCTTCGTTTGAACAAATTGATTCATGTTTTTATTTGATTCACAAGTAAACATCATTTTATAATGAATCGAATCTATAAATCACAAATTTGATTCACAAATCATTGTTAAAATCGAGTTATGATGATGATTCATTAAATTTGTACAGATGATTCAAGAATCTACATATATCGCAAAATCGAGAGATTTTAACATTGATTCAAATTTTTTACATTTTGAATTTTAATCACATTAAAATGAGTTTTACGCTTGAAAACATGAATCAAAGTTAAGAATCTATCGTTTTTGAAAACCTTGTCAATCTTCTCAAAATAAAACCTTCTCAATCGATCCGATTATATATATATATATATATATATATATATATATATATATATATATATATATATATATATATATATATATATATATATATATATATATATATATATATATATATATATATATATATAGAGTTAGGATCAAATAAGAAGAAAATTAAAATAAGAATGATAAGAAGAAACAACAACCACTCATTTCGGATGCACCTACAAAATAGATGCATCTCCCTAAAATTTCTCCTCCTATTTGAAATGTGTGGTAGAAATTCTTCTTATTCTTCCTATTTTAATTTTTTCTTCTTCTTGGATCCTTCCCTATATATATATATATATATATATATATATATATATATATATATATATATATATATATATATATATATATATATATATATATATATATATATATGTATATATATCGATTTTACATTTTATTATTATTATTTTTTTTTTGCACAAAAGGAGCTAAGAAAGAAAAGTCATTATCATTTGCTTTTCTAAGGAAAACGTGTGAGGTTTCATTGAAAAAAAAAATCAAAATGTATATGTGTGTTTGCTCATGTCTTCGAACAGCTAAAAGAAAGAAAGAAAGAATGGAAGTTTTGACCAATATTTTCTAAAGTAGGAAGATGTGTATGCCCATTTTGGGTTAGAACTACTTTTGTGATAATATTCCATTTTCTTTTGCATCTATCAAGGGAATACACGTGATTTTGGATAAGAGGTGTTTGATTTGGGCAGTCAAATGACTAGGAAGAAAAGGGAGTATGATTTTAACTTTATTTTGTGTATTTAGTGTCCCGTTTGAGCTTATAGTGTAGTCGTGGTGTCTCGTTTGGTGTTTTTGAGTAAAACGCGTAGAATACGTTTTTGTGAACGTTTTTACAAAAATAATATAAAAAAATGTTGTCGACTCCGAAAATAATTATTGGACATAAACTATTACTAATTTGGTGTCGGTTGTATGGTGTCGTTTATCGAGATAACCTCTCGTTGTTGAATTTTAATTATCAGTAAACAAAAACAAAAATAATAATAATTCGCATTTTAGATAGTAGTACCATAAAAGACTGAAAAGTTACAGTTTGTCACAAAAGCTATGTTTTGAGGGTACTTTGATCATTTGACATGCGGGTTATTGCATTGTAAGAATTGCGTTTTGCAGCAGAAACGCCTACCTGCTTCTCCAGAATGGCGTTTTAGAGTCTTCAAAACGCAAAAAAGCAATTTTTAGCTTGTCCTATCCAAACACTAGATTTTGATTTTTTTGCGTTTCCGAGTTGTGACAATCACATAATCTAGCAAACGCAATCCCAAACACCCTTATGATTGAGTCAAAATTTGCACATAAGAATATTAACATTTAGTCACAATATCCTACCGATTAGAATAACATTAACATGCATCTAGGATTCTAGTCATTATCATATAAGACTAAGTCCAACATTTAGTCACAATCTTATCATGTAAATTTAATCAAGATTTAGTCCAAATGATATATTTAATTTAACATTTTAGTCACACTCTTAGTTAACCAAATGGACCGACATCGACCATATGGTTTTCTTGAACAAATAATTTAAATAATGTGCCGAAAAAAAAAAAAAAAAAAAAAAAAAAAATCTAGTAATATGTAGCCACAATGAAATCATTCTTTTTCTTTTACCAACTTGACCGACGTTTCCATAATCATAAGTAGGAGGTTATTCTAACTGACCGACGTTTACTAAATCGTATAAGACTAATTATAACATAATGTCACGATTATATTAATTCGACCAACCTTGTTGCAAAATTAGTTCTCATCTATTTTTCTTATCATCTTTCAATCAACGATTGCAAATTGTGTATAATATTTATTTGTAAAAATTCAATTCTTAGATAGAACTCATAAGCTCCCATAATTACAAATTAACAACTTTGCTTCATAAGAACTTACAGACTTAATTCGTTGTAACTATCAAATATTGTAACTTTTTGAAAATGTTTAATATTACCCTAAACTAGAAGAATACAATGATGCGGCCGCAGTACCGATGTAATTTTATGGCGAATAAATGTTTTTCATGTGACCTTTTAAGCACAACAAGGCGACCGACATTTTTTTTTCAACTTTTTTTTTCAACCATTACATAATAATTCAAATACATTTAAGAACATTACAAATAAAACTTCAAATAAAATGACTAAACTATTAATCCATCAACAATTTTTACCATAACTTTTAGGGATAAAACTACAGGCCCTGTATATTTGAATAAGCCCATTAGTGGTCTAGATTTTCGGATAGTCCAATTACTAATCCATCAAAACATTTCCTGCTTGATGATGATGGATTAAATGGGTTGTTACAACTCACAAGTCAATATGTTTTATGAATATTAAAGTTGTCACAATTAAAGACATTTAATTTACATTTCAATGTTGGGTTGTTAATTTCAATTTCCTATTAAAGAAATGTTTTTTGTCTTAAAATTTTTAAGATTTCTTTATTTAGAAAGTCCCAAACCCTTTATAAAGTAGTATAGATATCTTGTGAGACACAAGTCCCAAATTTCTGCATATGTCAATGCACATACATACCCCCGTACCTCTACCCAAAATGCACACGTAGGGATGTAAACGAGCCGAATCAGTCTATTACAAATGTTATATCCCGGGTCGTTAAAAATATATGAAGCTCAAGCTTGTTGTCGGCTCCTTTCGAGCCTTGTGTTTCTAGCTTATAATTGGATCGTGAAATATTCTACAAGGTCGGGTTTCTAGCTTATAATTGGATCATGAAATATTCTACGACAAGCCGATCTCGAGTAGCTTACGAGCAGCTCGACTCATGAGTTACTACTTACTTGATATCATGCATTCATACATCTAATCATGTTTTTCCTATTGGTCAATTTTATAGTCTTTTGTTGCTTAATAAAATGATATGAATTAAAGATTAGTATTTTGTTAATCTTTATTCGGTTGACGGCTTCTATTGACACCTTAGTTCCTTCTTTTGTCTATAAAACATTATATAGAATTAAACAGACTGCAAAAAACAAGAATTGCTCTCATTGAAAAAAATGGACATCAAATTTTGTTTGCTCTTAGTTGTATCCTGTTCTTTTCTATTCCCTTTTGAAGTTCCAGCAATAAGGCCAAAACCGGAACGTCCAAAATGGTTTACCGTATGTTTACATTATAAACAAGAAAAGACTACGTATAGAGATTTTGATGCTAATCTATGAACATATCTGGCACGAAGCTTTTAGAAGTATTTTAACATATTGTTTCTTCTTTAAAGTAAATAATCATGATGTTTAATTCGATCTTTTGAAGGGCTTCACCTAGCCTTGCAGATTAAAGAATTACCTAATTACCAAGCTTCATTCACCCAGAAAAAATTCGGTCGCCGAGGGTTAGTGGAGTCGCTTGACACATTTGCTAAAGAGTATCCTAGTGTTGCTTCCAAACCAGTAGAAGCTGCTGTACTTTTCGAACAACCGCCTACTTATGGTGATGAAGATGACCCTCATAATCGTTAGGTCCTCATCCTAAACCATAATCATACACTATATAATATATACCCGATACTAACTTATAAAACAATGTTTTGTACAAGCACCTTAAAGCAGCGCATTAAATTTTATTATTAAAAACACTACCTTATTTAGCAACAAAATACAACACCCTAAAACACCTTTTGTACATTAAATACTTTTAACACACATACACCACACACACACACACACAGAAAGTCAACAATGAACATCCTCTCCTTTTGCCTTATTTTCGGAGAGTAATAACTCTCTTCAATTCTTGAGACCAAATCAAAACGCATCTCAAAATCAATTATACGCTCCCTTTTCATATATTTTTGTTAATCATTCAATTACATTCGATGTAATTCACAAATCAGTTTCAAATAAAATAGCACAAATTTTTGAAAAAACTTCTTCCACACGATTCATTCAATTACATTCAATGTAATTCACAAATCAGTTTCAAATCAATAGCATTCAAACTCCTTTCATATGCATTCAAAGGGCGAGTTTCGGATCCACCATTAATTCACTATTTTTCTAAAAACACCATTATTAAAACACACGAATACAAAATCAATGAAGAAAATTTTTTTGTTACATCAGTGTGCCAATGATTCATGGAAGATTATGTAAGTACCGATTTAATTAGAATATTTATTGTTTCGAATTATTAGTTCCATATTCCAATCTAATTGTGTTTTATATGAACCCTAGAAAAAGCATTGGGGATTTTACTAATTGGTAAATAATTTGCTTTTTTCATTGAATTATAATTCCTTTGTTTTGTTTGTTCTAATCTATTCTTATATAGGATTAGTTTGTGCATGTGGTTTAAGAACATTGATCAAAATTCAGGAGAAAGACATAATTAATTATTTCAATCACCTTTAAGGTTGATTTGTAGGTATGCATTATTATTTTTAATGTTTTATATGTATTGGTTTGTAGGTTATTTCCTTTTTGATAAGTACGAAATCAGTTGTGACCGGGAAGAAATTGAAAGAGCTTATATGCAAGAAAGGTAAATTCTTTAATCTTTTTAATGTGATGAAATATGAAGTTTACTTTCATCCACTTATTCTGAGTTATACTTAGGGTTTTGGTGGTAATTTTTTTTTAATCTTTGGATATAAGCATTTACGGTTAGCCAACCCGACTGAAACGATTTTGTTTGTGTTTGTGTAAAAGTTTTGGTTTGTGAGCACTATTAAAGTCCATTCTATTCCGGTGAGTTTCCTTTTGTTATGTTTTGGATACATTAACAATACTACACTATCTTAGTATTCGTAGTGGATATGACTTTGCTTTTATTTACGCACATTTAACTGTGGAGTCTATAGGTGAAAACCGAAAGAAGTTACAGGAGGGAAAGGGCATTATAAAGCATTTTGTTATTGGTCACAGGTGCGTTTTCATTCATTGGACAATGGACATTACTTTCTAATCATTTTCTTCAAAAGTGGGTGGTCATGTTACTGATTGTTTTAAACCCAATATCATTAGTTACTATGAGGATCATCATAACGGATGCAAAGCTATAACCTTTATCGTATCCGTTTTTTATTAAAGCTATAACCTTTATCGTATCAGTTTTTTTTATTAAAGCTATAACGGATGTAACAACTCATACTCTTTTTTTTGAAATCTTTGTGTCTAGATCAAGTGTACTTTCCTAAGAAAACAATGAGGAGGTCATGTTGCTTAAAGGTAATCTAAGTAAACTTTCTCATAAATTTATGCAATGGTGATCACTGAGGTGATCTGTTTCTTATTATTTTTTTCGTTTTATATAAAATATCACTCACCTATCATGATTGCATATTTAGAATGAATTTGGCTCACTTAATATGACAAATACATTGAAAGTTCATACAAAGTCCTCAATTATTTTAGGTATGTATGCTTCAATTTTGTTTGAATGAATTTCTTCAATTTTGTAGAATAGCTTCTGCTGATGTTATTTCTTGAAAAAGGTAGAACCAGTCAATGAGATATAAAAGAAGGTCCCAAATTAGGTTTGGAAAGGTAGATTATTTTGATTTAAACAATATATGAAACTGATCCTCATATGCAGCTGTAAATATATTTTGCTCCATACAAACCCTTTTTGATCTTACCCAACCTTCATTTTTTAAGAGCCATAGCTTTTACGGTAGGGAATGAACATGTGAGATACCTTTAAAGGTTGTCTAAGGTTGCTTATTTAAACTGCTCAGAAGGGCCTTTTACGAATTACATGTTCATTTTCAAATGCAGCTCAGATTAGGGGTGTTTGAATTTAACTCTAAAAATAATGTTGGAATTAGAGCTAAAAATACAAGTCGTATAAAATGTATCTTTAGTCTTGGCATTTAGATATGAGGAATAGGGGTGTTTGGATTTTGAGTTAAAAATAATGTTGCAACTTAGATATAAGGAATAGGAAAATGATAGGCAAATGAGCATAAATTAATAATTACATGTGACCTTCAATCAAGAGTCTGATGTTAACGAAAGTGACATTCAATATATTTGTAATTTTCAGAATCAAGTTTCATTATTTGTAAATATTCTGTTTAGGTTTTAAAGGTTTTCGGAATTCCTCTGATAAATTGATATCTTTCTTTCAATCTTGGTTGTGCAGAGCGCAAAATTTATCATACATTGTTGGACTCGATCTCGCATAGTCAAGGTGCGGTTATTGAAGATTCATTCTTTGAGCGATTATTATGAGGTAATACATCACGATAATGTTTAACAGTTCCTTAAAAGCAGCGTTATTTTTTTGTCGGTTTAAGTAACTAGGAAAGTGTATTCCTTTATTAAGACTTTTTCTTGTGAATCTTGTCGTGACTGAAATAAAAAATCACAAGCATCATAAAAGTTCATTTTTTGTTGTTTTTGTGTTCCAGCCTGATGCTGACAGGGAGCTTCATGCTGCAAAAGGTAGTGTTCCGATTGGTATTTCGTAATCATTATTAATTTCTTACTTCACCTTTAATATCAAAGCATGATAATGTTATTCTTGATGGGGTTGGTGACAAGAATGGAATTGAAGAAAGATGTGAACAGACTTTTTCCTGGTAGATAAGCTATCTTATTCTCTATTGTGTGTCTAACATTGTTATGGTATGTTGGTACAGTCATTAAGATAAGGAAATCTCCCAGTCAAATTAGCAAAGCTTTCTGGTGGAGTTAGTGTTTTGAAGGTTAGTTTTAATTTACCCATGTTTAGAATTGTTAATCAGGATAAAACAAGAATCGGAGTAAGCGAGTATATCACAACCGGGTAGTAAACGAGTATATCACAGCAGGTACTGTGCTCACCTTTTGTTTCCGGAACTCGAGTGAGTTCTTCCAATAGTTTTTATGCTTTACCTTATAGTTGTTTTCTAATTATTTTCCATGGGTGACTAAAAATGAAAAAAAATGCTTACTAATCACGATATGCTTTAGATCTTTAAACAAAACTACACCTTGAGTGATTAGTATTTGTTTGACTATGCTTAGGGGCAATTTAGTTGGTTAAGAGTAGCTGTATGAGAAGGGACTTTGGCAAATTGGTAATGATGTTGCCCATAAAGTTAGCAGGATGGTTATGTTTGTTTAAATCTTACTTTAGGTTTTGTTTCATAGTTTTTATCGAGATATTACTATGAAACAAGGGTATTGTAAAACTTTATACTGATTCGAACCAAAGAAGATTAAACTAAGGCCTTGCCATTGATGATTATCAATTTGTGTATAGTGAAACAAGAGTTGTACTGCATGTTTTTGTAGTTCATATGAAAAAAGATTGCTTATTAAGATGATTCGTAGTTTCATTTTCTTGCAATATAGATAGACAAGACGAGTACATGAAAGAATGAGTTCTGCTATATAACCAGATGCTCATTCTTAGCTTGGTTTTGTTTCATCAGTTTAGAGTTATGCCCCATGCATCTATAGTAGCTTATATTAAAGACTACTGCCTCACTCTTTTAAAGCCTTTGTTCTATGTATTTTGCTTTTATGATTTTGCAGCCTTTCACATGGATGGTAAGATTGTCAACTTTCTATGGTCTTTACTATACAATTATATAGAGGTTACAATTATCAAGACATAAATAGGTTGCTTGGTTGCTAATTGGACACTTTCTCTTAATTTATTCTGAGCTAAACTTATTTAAGTCTTACTTGCTTCTATCTGTACAAATTATGAAGAGAATAATATGTGGCTTGGTGAGTGTGCAAAATTTTTATTTCTTTTTGTTTTTCAAAATAGTAACACACAAGCCTCCTGTTTTTCACAAGTTTTGACATGAGTTGACATCATTTATAGTGATTCTTTTTGGCTTACACTCTTCTTTTCTATTACCTTATTGCAGCCCGTAAACCACCTTGACGACGCATCGTCTTATGGAACGGATCATGTTTGTCAAGCTTCACGTAACGATAACTTCTTGCACATGTGGATTTTAGTCTTGAACACTTTTGCTTTTGGCAAACGGGTCTCACTTTAATGCTTCCGGTCCACTTACATCATTGTTTTAGATTTTTTTTTTGAATTTTTAATACATTTGATGATTAAGAATGTAAAGTACTTTTAGCATTTGGGCTTTTAATGAAGGTCGTGTTTCATGAAGTTGGTGTTTGATTTTGTTGTCTTTTAATGTAATAAGTCAATGCAAAAATGGAGCAACTGAAGGTGGTGTTTGATGAATTTGGGTAACTTGCTGTTTTGATTTATGGCAAATTGATTTGTAACGTTTTCATTAAGATAATTTTTCATGATATATAGGTGTCACTTGGGAAAAGTACTTAAGAAATGGCAATTCATGATGCACTTATGGAAGAAGTTGTTGGTCTTTCTGAGATTTTACTGCTTATGCATGATGTATTCCACACAGAGGTCATTTTTTTAGTTCTCACCGATGCTTAAAGCCGAGGTGATTTTTATTATGCATGTGTTATAATCAATTTATAGGTTACCTTCAACTTCAGATTCACCCTAGCTAAAGCTAAAGAGATAATTGAAGTAATTATATTAGTACATAGAATCACTGTTACGGGATGTAAGAGTTTTCAATAGTCCCACTTAGTTTGTTTAATAGTATTAAGAGTAAATGCTGTTAGTCCTTGTGGTTTGCGTTGACATGAGGTTTCGTCCTGACCAAAAAGTTGCACCGTTAGTCCTTAAGTGTGAAGCGTTATGCACGTTAGTCTCTCCATCCATCCGGGCCCACCAATTCCCACTAACGTCGGTTAATTCACTTAACCCATGAGGGCATATCCGTCATTTCCAAACCCCCCACAAAACCAGTTTTTTCTTTCTCTTTCTCTTATTTCTCTTTTTCATTCTCTTCCCCCACCAACTCTTTCTTCCCCAAACTTTTATCCACACTATCTAAATTGGTCATCATTTTCATCACAATAATCTTATCACCACTATTTTATCAAAAAGCTATACAACAATTAAATTTTAATTTTATTCATTCATGTATGCAAATAATGCAATAACCCAAAACTCATAAAGCCTTGACAATACTTGACTCCGTCAACTATCAATGGTCTTCCCATGACTTGTCACTAATTTTTAAAAGAAGCAAATCATAGTCAAATTATGTACAGGTTTTAACAGGTCACTAAAGTGCTTTAATCACGGAACTTTAAAAAAAGAGATAAGCTAATATTTTTTAAGAAATGATGTCACTCATTCACTTTTTACATAAAATTGTTATTACATCATCTGTCTAATTTTATTCATTCACTTTTTACATAAAGTGGTGGTCTCGTTACACAGCCAAGAACCACGACAATCTATCCAAAAACTAACCTTTATGTCATCTCCATTCCACTATTCAGACCCTACATGACTCGACATAAACTAGAACAAAATTGAAATATTGTCATGATCTCAGTTTGGTTTCCTCTCGTATCTCATATGAGATGTTCAAAAACCTTTAAAGAACTTGATAAACGAGAACAAACAAATTCATCATTGATCTACTCATCCACTTACAAACCAACCATCATCACAAATCCGAAACAATTTAATAATTAAAAAAGGTAACAAGATCTCAGTTATCCTTCTCGTGCTCTCAAAACCTTTACAAGATCATTCACACGAAAAGGTTATCATCATAGATCTTTGATACTATCCGAATATATAGAAAGTTCAATAACAAAAATGTTATTTTCTTTCTTAGTTTCGTTGACAGAAAAAGTAAAAACAATAACACTTAACCTACCCGGGTGAGTGTGATATTTCAATTGTCTCGATACTTGTGAAGTGACGGATTTATTCAGATCTGGGTTTGAGAGTTGGGAAGAGAAATATAAATGTTGGTGGCACCGGAAAAAGGGTGTCGCCGAAAAGAGAACCGGTGGTGCGTTGTGGTGAGGTGGTGGTGGCACGTGAGTGTATACCAAGAGGTGGGTGAGGGTTTTTAGGCGCGTGACCTGGTGGATCGGAAAGAGGGGAGAGTGAGGAGTGTTTTGATGTGGGTGGTGTAGTGTGGTATGCGGCGGTGTGGCGGTGGTGGTGGTTTAAGGTGGTCGGCGGCTAGGTTAAAGAGAGAGAGAGAGAAATGGGTAAGTGGTGATATACCACTTTGGACGATTTATGTAATTTTTACTTTAAAAATTGGTATAAATGCTAGTTGCTAGGGAAATGACGAATATACCCCTTTAAAAACCTTAGTTAACGGATGTTAGTGGGAACTGGTGGGCCCAGATGGATGGAGGGACGAACGGTGCATAACGTTTCACACTTAAGGACGAACGGTGCAACTTTTTTGGTTAAAGGATGAAACCCTGCGGTCAACGCAAACCACAAGGACGAACGGTGTAATTTACTCTAGTATTAATGAATATCTTTCTTTCAATTAATTTTCCTTCGATTGTTAGTTGCATTAGTGCCATTTAAAAGTTACTCCCAAGTACGTTGGTCAGTTGGAGCGTTAATGATTTTGCAAGAATAAATTACACAAGACAAGAAATAAGAAAACTTACCGCACATGGTTGGTAACATTGTCTATTTCACGTTTGGTGATGATTTATTTACTTGGTAGAAATATCAATATCAAGTAGGTAACATTCTTTATGTTGTTTTAGTTAAAATAAACAAACTTATGAAGCCTGTACACGGGTTTTAAACTATAATATATAATAAGATGAATCAACGTATTTTTGTTTATCAAGTATAATGAATTATAAAGGTAGGAGACTTTCCATCCGTATCTTTGTTTAGTCTCAAATTGATATTGGATATTTGACATATGAAATGGGTCATTTCTTTTTATAGAGGGTTGGCCTCGAGGCACCCCATGTTCTCTGGCAGGCACCTCAAATAGTGTGGGTCCCCTTCCATCTGTGTATAGCTTTTTTTTTTTTTTTTTTTTTTTTTTTTTTATAATTGTGTGTAGTGTTTAATTTAGGTATATTGTATAGTGTATTTAATTTGTGTAGTGTTTTATATGTATAGTGTATTTAATTTGTGTAGTGTTTTTATATGTATAGTGTATTTAATTGTGTAGTGTTTTATATGATATTTATTTTACGTTATGCTTTTAATTGTGTGTTTGTTTCATTTAATTAAACAATAACAATAAAACATTAAACAAGTAAAACAACAATGTTTTCAATATTACAACGAAATCTACTCCACATGAAGATTATTAATGTCATCTATAAGCTCATAGAGTATTCCACTCGGTGACATGCGTGATCAATGGATTTCTTGCCAATTCCAAATGATGCCTCCAACGCCTTTATTTTTGCTCGCAACAAATTGTTTTCGACCAATAGCATGTTGATCGTTGTATCTTTAGTTTGTGCATTTGAGCATTGCATTGAAGAAGAGGCTTCACCAAAGCTCTTGTTGTTGAAATTTTCCTTCCACATGAAGTATCGACACCCATAGTCTTTAGTTCCTGGTTGTTACATGACGAAACAATTATAAGAAATGTATTATAAACAAACAAGTTATTGATATATTTACGCAAATAAGCAAACGTTTAATTATTTACCTTTGAGAAAGGACATGCATATACTTCAGACCAAAAGTATTGGGCTGTTGGGATGTTCTTTCAATTATTAATCCACGTTGACAACGACACAAGTAAGGATTTTGTTGTTGCATCTGCCAAAAGAATTTGTATAATTATTCACAACATAAATTAGTAATATCATGGTTCACAATAACCAATCTTGTTATAGATTAATAGTTGATACATGGTTCACAAAATTACA
>CM040244.1:11089915-11154416 GCA_022545495.1 Chrysanthemum lavandulifolium | reverse complement strand
TATGGTGGTGAATACCATACAATTTTAGGCAAATTGCAAGCCGTCAGCGGTTTGAGATATCTTTAACAAGAGCCGTTTGCTCTGGATTAGCCAATCCTTTTGTTTATTAGACATGGCGGATGATAACCATAAGTGAGTAAGTGCAAAACACTTACTCCAAAAAAAATTTTTGGCCAAAAATGGGGAATTAGGCGGTATAATTACATGATAAAATTCGTGAGAATTCCCCCACACTAGAAATGAATATTGCCTCAATATTCAAAAATCACCGTGATTATGCGAAACATAGAACGTAAAAGGAAATACTACGGCCATTATTTTGAAAGATTTTTTTTTTTTTTTTTTGAAAACTTATATACAACAATGGGGCAACTCCCCACACTAGGGTGGTACACACGGGTGAAAACCCATGTTTAACTCTGTTTTTTGATTACCGAGTCGCTAGCTTGACTCGACCCCGAATTAATTTGTTCATGGGAAGTAAGTGGAAGAGACAATCTCCATCGGACTTTCATTCAAGATGTTTGGACAAATATTTGAAGCACGTGAAAGTTCCACACCGATGAGATATACAGGATCCGGCTCACAAATAATAAATGAAAATGCCGGGGTCAAAGATAGTGTCTTCATTCCCGAAGGAGTGAAGAAGAGAAGAAGTCACGGGATAGGTGAAGAAAGAAAGAAAGTCATGATGAAAATCATGACTAACTCATCTTCATCCATAGGAGAATCCATAATTTCGCATTATGAATCTCATCATTTAAGCTCACGTGATCAAGACAAATCCGGGTGTGTCATGATCAAAGTGGAAGTTATCATACTCCGGCGGAGATATGATATCGATGAGTTCACCGGCGAACTCCTCGTGAAGAGAATCAATCACAAGATGAAAATCATGAATTCTTGTTCCATCTGTAGACTCATCACTATCCTCGATCGAGTATCAAAGAGTGGATTCTCGAAATTAAAGTGAATTCAGAGTCGAATTCAAATAGAGGATTGGTGAAAGTAGCTTTGAATGTTTCGGAACAAAGTGATCAACATTCTCTATTGGACCGTTAGGGTGAGAAGTGAGTGAGCGATCATTATAAGGGAGACTTTCAATCTCTCCCGGATCGGCCAAATCAAAGAGACCATCGTCACTTTCGATGAAAGTGGATTGATGTGAGTGAGTTCATCGGTGAACTCCTCAAGAAAATGATCGACATCAGTTGTGGAAGTGATGCCTCAATATACTCGATGTCTCCATATGATGCACAATCTTCGCTACAATTGGAGAAAGTCTCAAAATGATCTTTTGAACACTCGAGAGGAAGAAGAATCACATGTATGATCGAAGTTCCTGTGACTCTCTCGGGATTGGGACAAGGTTCTCAACACTAGACTTTATGAATTCGTCCGATTCCTTTTCGTGAACAGTGTCAAGATGCTCGTCCCCATGTTTAGAGAGTGAGTGGGAGCTTGGTGTGATAGAAGTTGTTTGAGATGGAATCTCAACTCTGGGATATCAAGCGATCGAGGAGTTGAGAAATAATATTCTTAAAAGGAATACTCTCGTCATCATCATACATAGCTGCCTTAAGAAATTGGGAACGCCTTAGAGCTGCTTGCTCTAGGACTAATAATTCTTCCCTAGATTTGCGGGCCTCTCGTTCTTCGGCTAGCAATTCTCCCATGGTCTTTTCACCACTCACTTGATTCTTAGAGTTACGAATCATATCATCAAGTGTTTTCATTGCGGTTTCAAAATTTTGGGAAATTTCTTGAGACAACGGCTCAGGTGGAGTTTGAACCGTATGGTGCTGTGGAGGTTGGAAATTGTCAAAACCGGAAGTATAGTAATTTTGATTCCACGGTTGACATTGAAGATTATTGTGAGGACCTCCACAATTCTCACAACAAAGAAGCTGTTGAGTGCGGGCCGGTGAATTATATGGATATTGGTCATAACCAAAGTTCGAGCATCACCGGCTGCTTCATAGACAAGCGTGTTTCGGATTGACACTCAAATCCTTGGTGAGGACCTCCACAAAATTCACAGAAGATTATGTTGATTATATGAAGATAAGTCGGTGTGGTGGGTAATTGGAAAAATTTGAGGGTCGTTAAATGAGTTCGATTAGGATCATAATCAAATGAATTCCTCGAACCACAAAACAAACAACTCTCGTTCGAATATCATTACCACACTGTACACCGCGTGCACAGCGACATGGTGAACCAAAAGAGGCTCACCACAACGACACAAGGAATAAGCGATTCCATTTGAGAGTTATGAGAAGGAATCGGTTCATTCAAAGAATTAACAAAACCAACATGGTAATCCGAATGACTATCAAGTCTCGAAGAACATTTTGAAAAATCCGGAGGTGGGACAAGTGGTGTGCTCGAGAGCTAGCAATTTCCACCACTTCCGTTATGGTCTCCGGTTACGGTTTTGAGAAAAGTGAAGTTTAGGCAAGTCATTCTTGCTAGTCACGGTCTAAATTCGCATGATTGCTTTTAACCGTAAATTGTGAAAGTTTAGGATCAATTTTAGGCGGCTTAGGAGAAATTGAGGGTTAGATCTTTGGATAAGCGTGGGTTGGACGTATTTAGCACTTCCATTATCGAGAGGAATTACACGATCCTTTGTCCCCGGTTTCTCGTTCCATTTCCTACGCAGAATTAATGGATCATCACGAACAACACGAATTCTTGACATTTGTGATAAAGTATGAAGTTTTTCAACCGTTCGAGTCGTCGTGGTCGAGATTCCATGAGAATAGAAGAAGTTAGAATCAAATGGATAGAGGGTAAAGGATAAAGAATCAAAAAGGTTAAGAGGGTAAAGATGAATATTTTGAATTTTGGATAAACATTTTGTAAAAATAAGAAAGAAAATCTTTTGGGTTTTGATTTTTAAGATGTTTTTGGATTTTTGGATTTTATAAGAAAATATAAACATATATAGATGGTATAAACAAGGAGTGAATATTCAAATCACTAATACGCTAAGCGTAAGACTATTAGCTTGACTCCCCGTGGCGTAAAAATTTGATCGGGTCAAACCGTCGGGTTTTATCACACAAGTGACCACTTGTGAATGGTCACCGTAATAAAAGCAGACGACTGAAACCAAAGCAATGAAGATCAAGAGGTTTAGTGTTTCCCAGTCGTTAAGTCCCAACGAATGTGCCTTTGAATAATCAAACGAATAGTGATCGGGAGAATTTGAGCGGGAAAAGGGTTATGATTGATTATACCTAAAGAAAAAGTTTATAAATAATAGGGCTTAAATGCATATTAAAGAAAATTAAAAAGATAAATTATATTAAATAAACACTATCATTTGTTTTTAAAATATGATGTTTTTGATTTTTCTTTTATAAATTGAATTAAAAACTACGTAACGTCTAAAAGAAAATGTGAAACCGAAACAATATTAATCCTAAAAATATAAAATGACATTTTACAAACCTAATGATAAGAAAAATTTTGAGAAAAAGAAAATTATTTTTATTACTATTTATTTAATTATTATTAATTAAAACTATTTTACCTATTTAATAATACCTAAAATATAAGAAAATATGAAATAAAGCTAGAAAAATGAAATTATGACTTAGAAAAATCTAAAATAACTAAAGAGAATTTTCAAAACTAATTTTGTATTTTTTTTATTATGTTTCTATTTTCTATGAATTAAAAACCATTTAAAACTAATTAAATGGCTAAAAATTACAAATTTAACTAAGAAAATCTGAAAAATTATTTTTTTTCTTTTTATATTTATCTTAACCTAGGAAAAATGAAAACTTATTTTTTTGAAGCTTTTCTGATTTAATTGTATTAAAAGCTAATTTAAAAGTCCTAAAAACTGATTTAAATGAGGAAAAATATCAAACAGTGCTAGAAAAATATAAAAATTCAGGAAAAGTCTAAATTAATGTTCTAAATCTATAAAAAAAAATATAAAAACAATAGCTTAAGTGTGAGAATATGAAGCTGCAGTGAAGAGTGCTTATAAATAAGCACTCAAAATAAGCTAAAGTTACCAAATGAGCACCAAATTATCACAGAAGCTATAATATGCTACAATAGGCTAAAAGCAACTAGAATCAACTACTCCTAACCACAGATTCCCAAGCTACAAGCTTTGGTGAGCAATGAGCTCAAGTGCTAAAACAGATTTTACCTACTAAGTTGCAGCCTAAAAATAAGCTACTGGATAAGCAAGAAACCAAAATCCAGTTTAAGCAATCCAAACTAGACACAGCAAGGTGCTTGTAAACCAAATCTCGACTACTCACAAGCTCTTATGAGCTTGTGAGAACTCTAAGTTCTGTCACTACGATTACCGGTCTTGTGGCAACAAGTGCCTAAAAGACAAGCTTGTAAAGAGCTTAAAATGATTACCAAAAATTGCACAAAAATCACTTTTGAACACCCAACCAGTTGAAGTTATTAATCCCAAAGTTACAAAAGCTTTTGACCAGTGATGAACAAACTAAAAATGCACTTAGGTTGGTGAAAAACTGAATTTTTCACTTTTTGACTTTCTTAGCAGTTTTGAGAGTTTTGACTTTTGTGAGATTTGAAACCAATTCATGAACTGATTATGATGTTTTGTGGTAAAATGGAACTGATGCAAGCTCTATTATCTAATTCTAAACATAAAAGCTAGATCTCACCAACTGATTTAGACAGATATGAATATAAGAGAAGAATCAAAATTATTTTGACTAAAAGTGAGTAGAGATGCAAATCAATGATCAAACCAGCTTCAATTATCCTAATAATGACTCTAGCAACTAATTTTAACTCTTGAGCTAATCTCGAAGCACGAGTTCTTGATCTGATCCAAACACACTATTTAATGACTGATTCATAGTTTTGCAAAACCAAACTCAAACCCAAGCTGGACTAATCCTTAAACTAAACTCAGATGACTAAGTTAAACCTAGATCAAGCTAACTTATCAACATTTTAACATTAAAACTCAACTGCTTCTCTTATAGAAGGAAGGACAGAAATGCAGAAATTTGTACTAACTTTAAGCAGACTAATGACCAATCAAGCTAACAATCTGATTAATGAAATAACTAGATGAAGCACTTGAGAAACACAGAAGCTAACTAGATTACTGATTCAACTTGTAAAATAAAATTTCAACACTAACCAAAGTCCTGCCACTGTGGCATGCTCATGAGGTCAATGAAACAGGACCCAATCTTGCTATCAACCCATATTACATCCAAAATCAATGCTAAACTCCACCAAATGTCAAAACCATATCAGCAACCCAATCCAAATCAACTCTAATTTCTGCACTGTTGACTTTTGTTGACTATTTTGGAATTTTGAATTACAAATCATGAAACTCCACCAATTCACTTAATTAACCAAAAACAAACTTAAACAAACAATTTAAAACACTCTCAACAAACTACAAACTGTAATTTGATAGGAATGGTTTTTGGCGGGAAAATTAGAACAAGCATAAAACTAGAAATTGGTTGCTAAAACTGGTGAATTTATACACAAATAACTTGTTCATTACATAAAAACTTGAAACCCAGCTAAAGATTACATTAAAAATTAAAAACGATTAAACATGTATTTAAGAAATTGGTCTAAAGCAGTGACAACTGCTACTTCTGTCTTCATTCTTCTTTTATAGGCTTCATTAGGGTTTCTCTTTCCTTTCCTAGCCATTGATTTGGTCCTTTTGATCTCCACCCTTGATTCATGAAATTGGCGCCAAATTGATATAGCCAGTTGGAGCTTGATTGAGTGCAAGGGGAGAGATGCATTTAATGCATTTGGATTGTTGGGTGAGGTGGAGGGATAAGGGTGTGGGAGGTGAGCTGGAGGTGAGGGGGTTGAGTGTTGCAGGCAGTGGGTGAAGGTGACAGTGGAGTGGAGG
Organism: Chrysanthemum lavandulifolium; assembly: GCA_022545495.1. Lineage (NCBI taxonomy): Eukaryota > Viridiplantae > Streptophyta > Magnoliopsida > Asterales > Asteraceae > Chrysanthemum > Chrysanthemum lavandulifolium. The sequence continues at coordinate 11,148,508 of CM040244.1, read as the reverse complement.
GAAAAGGGTGGAGTGTTTGACTGTGGGTTTGACTGGGGGGTGTATTATTTAAGTAGGGGGTCCAATAAGGGGGGGTCAAGTGGATATTGGCAGGGGCCAAGGCTTGCTTTGACAGGGGTCCAAGGTCCAAAGGGTGTTTTTGTTTATTAATATCATAAGGACCAAAACTGAAATTCCCCAAACTTGAAGGACCAAATCTGCCATTTTCTCAAAGTTGTTTCAAGGGTCACTTTTGCCAAGTTTCAATAGTACAAGGACCATAATAGACATTTTTAAACTTCCAAGGACTATTTTTGCCAATTTTTGAAACTTAAAGGACCAAACTTGTAATTTCTCAAAACTTTTGAAATTTTTCACCAAAGGACTAATTATGACAATTTATGATTTCAAAAGGACCTTTGGTGACTTTTCTTTTAAAATAAGTGCTCAGGGACTATTTTTGACAAGATTTGAAAGTTGAGGGACTGAAGCTGCCAATTATGCAAACTTAGCTCGTTTTTCATCTGATTTTAAACATTTTGCATCTGAAACATATAAAATGCAATTTTGGAATATTTTCAGTATTTTGATGCATTTACGGCGTTTTAAATGTTTTGCAGTTAAGATTTGACCAAAAATGATGAGTATTTACACACTCATCACTAATCTATTCTATAAACTGACTAATAACCTGCTAAGTAATGTAAATAACGACAAGTCTACGAGCAAACATATGCTATGTAATATTGGGGTGACCGACTCTTCAATACATGGAATTTCTGATTCCTAACAAAAACAAACAAAATCAAATGCGAAAAGAAAAAGGTCAAATCAGCGAAGACAAAAGAATATCGGAGTCAAATCTGAATGAAAATTAAAAGAATCGGAAAAGATCAAAACACACGGAAGCCTAATATCTACCCAAGTCCTCACAGGTCAATCCTAAGGTCAACAAGATGAAACCTTAGCTATGATACCATAATTGTAACACCCCAACCCTACAAGGGTCCGAATGTCACATTATGGAGTCATATCAGAACATACTAATAAAATTTTGCAAGCGGAAGTCTTATAAAATAAAATACCAAGTCATATAAACGAATAACTTACAAGGAAAAATAAAAAAATCCAATATGTCAAATGTAATATCAAAACAATGATCCTCAAAAAGAGTCCAATAAGATAGGGATACTAGGGTCGGTTCACTCAAGTGCTCCTACTCTCAGCCCAGCATCCTACTAGGTACCTGCCGCATGGAAAAGAAAGTGCGGCTGAGCTTAAAATCCCTAGTGAACAGATATAACAAAACAAAAGCTAAACATAATCAAAATACAAAACGAATCAGAGGAGACTGATAACAAAATCGTAACGAATGAGCACAATGAGTCTATGAGTCAATGAGGAACCTGCAGAACACAATATTAACAGATATCCAGAAGGAATAGAAATCAAAGAAAACCAAAGCAAAGCAAAGCAACGAATCATTGAATAAATATAAGCACATATAAATAACCAAACATACAAGTATCGGAACATAATCACATAGGAGTTGATGAACAATATCCAAATCAAATCAAGCAACCAATAGTGTACAAGCATAGCAGTCAGCGTATCAACTAGACATAAATATGGCAACGCAAATAAATCAGATAATCAGAATACATATAAGCCAAGCTAAATTTTATAAGCAGGCGGAAGCAACTAAATTGAATGTAAGCATAGCAATCATACAAGTAAGATAACCCACAGTTAATAAACAGATCAAGTATCATAACCAACGGAAATACTAACAGCAGTATAAGCATGATAGTCACATGTATCAGGTAGGAATACCAAACAAACATCATAATTGAATGAATTAACTAAACAAGAACATAGCATGGCAAACTAAACAAGTCAACTAGACAGATAGCATAAGTTGAACCATATTCCTTCATCAACCAGTAGCATGAATAGAAGTGTAAACATGGCAGATCAACAAGTCAGGTAAACATCAATTACTAAGCCAAACCAATATCGTAAGCAGCGGAAAAATACTACCCAAAAGTACAAGAATGGTAGTCACAAATAACAAATAGGAATACTAAATGATAATCATAGCCCACAAAAATAACTGAACGAGGTATAACATGGTAAACGGAGGAGTCAAGTAATTACATACTAGCATGGCAAATGGGTAAATTAATTAGTCACATAATAGCATGGTAAACAGGTAGTCACATGAATCATATAATAGCAGAGTAAACAGGTAGTCACATAAATCATATAATGGCAGGGTAAACGGATGAAGTGGTAATCTTATGTATAAGCTTGGTAGTCAACCCAAAATGGAATGAGAGTATGACAAATCAAATGAACTGGAGTATAGTATGGTAGTCGGATGAATCACATAAGGATACTGAATGAATGAGTAATCAACGGAAAACTAAAGATGAGCAATACAAAATATGGCGCATTGTGGAACAACAGAAGGTACAATATAGGTGTATCAAAAGTGTAAAGGTTGTCAGAAATCTACCACGAGCCCATAAACAAATCAAATCATATCATATCATAAGTAACCATGGAGCTAGCTCCCAGAATGTGAAAGACGTGTATTGCACACAAGCATCAGTCACCAAATAAATCAATCATGTCATATCAGATCATATACAGAACAAATCTAGGATGCATCCATACGCCCCTGCAAAAATATTAATGGCCAAACATGTATAATAATTTCGAGCTCATAATATATATAACAAAAAGGGACGGGATGGTTCATCACTCGACCACCCTGGAGTCATGCCATTGGTGCATCAATGACATGGCCATGTTACCTTCATGGCTAGGGAAAATGGCTCGGGTATCAAACTGAAGGGTTAAAGGCAAAGTCAAAGGTTGGCAAAATGTCTAAGTCATCAGAATAGCATAATCAAAGGTTCATAATCAAAGGTTCATAGCAAAGGTTCATGACAAAGGCTCAATTCAAAGGTTCACATCAAATCAAAGTAAGGATCTCAAACAGATAACATATCAAACGAATAACTAATCAAATATCAAATCAGATGATCATACCAGAACGAATCATATCAAATGGATCATATCAAATCAAAGCAAGGAGAATACGAATCGAATATCAAAATGGACAAGATTCATGAGAGAAAAGATGTGTCACTACTGAAATGACGGGATATATGTACCTCAAAGTATGTACACGAGAGCAAAGCACACAAAGGCAATCACCTCTCCCCCTTCACAAGATCTACAGTAAATATACTCACATATCACCAACATATTCATTTTATAAGTGTCTTACACATTTATAAGTGTTTTACTTATTGATATCATCATTGTGTCTTTTATATTTTTAACTTCACATCTGGACCAGTTTTACACGAATTTTTAAACCCATCAGAATATTCCAAAATTTTCAAGAAAATTTCCAGAGGTTCCCACATTAGTTAAGTAATTTTTAAAATTTTGGTGGATTTTATCTCAAAGTCTAAGTATGGTTTAAAAATTCATATATCCAGACCTGCCCAGAAAGTGATCAGGAAATACACCTTAAAAGTTTACGCTTATTAGACCTATTTAGACACCTTGGAAAAATTCCCAAAACTCCCAGAAATTCATTTATATCCTAAGAGTCACTCCTGTATAAGGATAGCTCCCAATTCCTTATGGTTTGAAAATGAAAAATCAAACAATCCAACTAAATTTCAGACCCGTTTTCTCAGCTTTGACACTTGATCTTGTAAAATTCAAAAATACGACTTAGACAACTCCAAATTCGACCAAACCACTAGGAAAACTTAAATAAGACATAAAATAAGTTTTTCCAACAAAAACCCAGAATATTGCACTTATACAATTCGATCTATAACACACACAAATTCATCATATTATGATGTCCTGATTCTAGGGTTCATACTAGGCCATATAATCACATGTTTCTCATCCATTTTCTTTAGCCAATTACAATTAATTATCAAACACCATTTTAAAGTCAATAATCATATGTTATATATATAGTATCATGATCATATTATATGTAATGATCAAAGGAAAAGGATGTGTGTACCAATCGGCTAGGACAAAAGAAAACGAATCAAATGAACCACCAAAACCAATCGTATGCTATCCAATCTTCACCAAAAATTACCCAAGACTCCTAGCTTCAAGGATCACGAATTCTTCTTGGAATAGCAGCCACGAATCAAAGGAGAATGGTGTGTGCGAGGGCAAGAGGACGGCTAGGGTTTTTGGGGAATGAAAATCGGTTTTGAAGAAACAAAAAGGGTAAAAGATCCCTTACATACTTATCTAAAAAAACTCCCCAAGGGCTAGGTACAAGGTTAGGACCAATTTTTATTAATATTAGTACATAGGATTTATTTAATTTTCATAACTTAGGTAACTTAGTATATATTACATATTATAAGTAGTGTACAAATCATAAGTATTTCATACTTTATATTATATCATAAGTCTTATAATGTGTAGCTTAAGGATTACACATAATTACTTAGGCAAAATTTTAATTGGTTCCAAATTTTAGGTTAACGGACATTAGGGTTTTACACACAGAGTATAAAAAATACCATAGCAACATGTAGTTCAAGTGAGCAGTACAAAAATGATATCAACGAGCAGCATTAACAAAAGCAGTACTAACCATATAAGTAGCAGTATTAATGAAATAATTAGTTGCACTTAACCAACTGCATTAATTTGAAATAGGCAGCATTATTGTGAAGCGTAGCCGTATTAACTAACCATTGGCAGTACAATCTGTCAAAGAGCAGTACTATTCGAGCAGCATGTATAGCGAGCAGTACTAACTTACTAGTGGCAGCAGTACTAACATAAGTAGCAGTATTAAAAAAATGGTTCAATTGAGCATCACCATCAACTACTAAATTACTAACTTACTAGTTAGGGTTTTAGAATCAATTGAGCAGCACTATCAATAAGAAAACATAACCAGTAAAAGAATGCTAACACCAGTTAGGGTTTTCAACTCTCTCGTGCTTGTACTCTTCAATAATACGCTCCTTTAACTTCGTTATAGAACATGCGTGATGGCCAGTATACAGAGATGAACAGCTTAAACAAACTTGTATCCATATTCGTAGAAGTCAGCAAATCCTAAACCGAATATACTAGAATACATAAAACTGAATAACCCATCATTCAAAGTTGTTTTCGTGGATAACTGTAACATCTTGGTTTTCACAATCACGTCATAAGCATAATAATAGGCGTATGGTTTATAGTTTTAGAGAGAGAAAGTGGAAGAGAATGGGAACTTTAATGAGACAAAGAAAAATGAATTATGAAATCTCCAACCCTTTGCCTTGGAAGGCAAAGGGTATTTATAGGTACAAACATGAGAAGCCACCTTTTGGCTGTGGATCAGGCATACAGTGGGTAAAGACCCGTCCGTCCTCCACGGTGTTACTAAGAAAACTACTTACTTTCCTTAAATGACTACGACTACGAGCTTTCTAACGAGTATATATACTTGAGGTGACCGACACTTTAACTACCGGATTTTCTAAATCCTAACAATCTCCCCCTAAGGGAGGTCACCTCAAATTACATTGATTACAAACAGATATTATATTTTGGGTGTTCTTGGATTCTTGATTAAGTTCATGACTCTGTAGCTCGTAGTCTTTGATTCTTCATGTTTCGCATGTTTTGTTCATTCAAGTGGAGGTCTTCAACTGATCCACGTGATGTTGAGTTTTGAGCCATTTTTGAGATCATCAGCCACAGCGAATCTCTGACTCATCCTTAGTTGTTGTATTGTCATAATGTGAAGTTATGACTTTCGGACCGACATGCTCACATTTTGGATCATGATATCTTTTCATCAGAGTAGCGGAAGCTTTTGTTGATTCATGATATTTGCGGCGATAGCGAAGCATGGATTGAAAATATCGAGCCGATTGATGACGATATGCACTTATCATGATTTCTTTAGAAATGAATGTGTTGTGTGAGCATGCGGCTATGGATTGACTCCTCAATTCGATCGACTTCTACCATCGGTGTTCCTACATAAAGCGAGCTTACCAATAAAGCGCACAAAAGTGTCTTTGATCACTTTTGTTGAATTGAGGTGCACGCCCACGGTTCCTGTTGATCGATACAAGTACTTCCGTGATCGGTATAATTCGAAGAATCTCCTTGACGGGGTTTCGCAATGCTCTAGCCGTTCTCAAACCGGAATGTCTCAAAGAAGACAACACGGAATGAGTGAACCAGCGAATTAAGATTCACTGATTGATGAAAATGATTTGAAAACAATCGTGTATTTAATATAAAGGGTTTTGCAATACAACGAAGGTTTTATGAAAAATTAATTATCAATCATAAATACCCTTTAAATTTTGAAAACATACTACACAGTCGAAGTGCTAAAGAAAAGAGTTTTTGAGCACAACGACCGGTTTTTCAAAGGTATCTGTCAATCCATTTTCCTGGAACAGGGTTGATTCAATAATGAATCACCCCATTGGTAAAGTCCAGATGTCACAAACTAGTCTTGGCATTACCACAAGGATAAAGCGTAGGACTCTCAAAATATATTCTTACTTTCCACATTGAGTGAAACAGTAATTCTTCAAGAATAATGTGTCCTAGATCTCGTGGCTCTAGACTCAATTGTGCACATTTGGTTTGCTATGTCGGAGACTAGGGAGATGGTCTCCTTTTTCAATATCAACAATCTCTAAGAGAGTCGATAGATTATGTAGGTTCCCGTGATGATGAAACAAGCCCTTTAAGAGGAACTTGAGTAGCTTGGGAAGTTTAGTGCGGTGCGTCACTTTGGGTCCATGACGTCTTGTCTTCAATACCGTGTTACCTTAGTAACCACCGGTAGCATATGTATTGAACCCGGTTTACGCCTAAGGTTGAATTGATGGATGGCTATTTCTTTTCACCCTTTTCACATTCATTTTTTTTCATTCTTCAAACCCTTGATGCTTACGAGACTTCATTACTAGAACCTTGTTGGGTTTATTCCGGTTCTAGCTTTTCTCGATCCGCACTCTTCCCATTTCTCACTTTTCTCCTTTTTTCATCATTCCTAAGGACTTCTACACTATCTAGTGGATTGTCCCTGGGTAGATCCCTCTGGCTCTGGCGGGATCGTGGGAACGAATACCTAACTTAACCATGTATATATCTCCATGCATGAAGTAAATTGGTCGGTCTTTTGGTATTGTTCTTCCGCCTTGAAACCATTTGAAAATCAATCAAGGTACTTGTGATATAAGATCAAAGTATTTTGTACCTTATTTGTTTTTGATATTTTAGAAATGCTCCCCCTCAACATGTGCTTCAAGTATTAGAAATTATTTTAGCACATGGAGGCAAGAGGACTTGTGAAATCTTAGATTGGGAATGAAAGATCCAGTCTTTTGATTAACATTTTCTAAAATGATCATCATCACTTCCCGATCAAATCTAGTATTTATGTACTTTGGATAAAACATTTTGGGAAGGATGAGGTTTTCTTTTGATTCGCTCCCCCTCAATATGTGCATTGAGATTTGAAAGAGTTTTGCACATATTAGAGAGAACCTGCATTGTGAGACAAATCAATCACGTTTCAATTCCTTTTGGTTTAAGATCAATGCTCCCCCTTGTGCATGGAAAATTTGAAATCGTTTGGCACATGTAGGGAGGAGAGCTTGTTATTATATCTCTAAACCACTTGTCGAATTATCAGTTTATATCCAATTTAAATCACAAATTCTCCCCGATCACAATGTTCAAATCCTTTGAGATTTGTGATCTCTATTGATTTAAATTAATTTTGAAAACTTTGAGGAGAATTGTGACTTGCTTTTGAAAAACATTTTAAGCGTCTGGATCGATTTTGAAACTTTAAACTCCATTGTTCAAACATGCTTAAGTATCTTATGAAAACATAACATTAGCCAAGGTCTTGAACCAATTGTATAAAACATTGTTAAACATTGTTCTTTTTGATTATCCAAAAGTAGACCTTGCTCTTTTACGTGCCAATTGTTTGAAAAATAACCTTTTTGATTTAATTGAAATCATTCTCCCCCTCAATCAATGACATAAGTTGTTGATTGAGAGATAGAGATTTTGGCAAATGATAAATCCAGATGATTTTCAAAAATAGAGTCCGAGTTATTTTTAAAGCAATTTAGTTTTCATTAGATGACAAATATTTTTCAGAAGAATTTATAGAAGGAAAAATATTTGTGAAGAAAACATTTGTCTTTTTGGCGACAACCATTTGTTTTTAGAATCAGAGCATGAGGTTTTTAACTTTAAGATTAAGTATGGCTCTGTTCTTTCTTTTAAAACGGGTTCTTGCATGAGATGACAATAAACCATCATTTTATCCATCTTTTTTTTTTTTTTTTTTTTTTTTTTTTTTTAAGAAAGAAAGAAAAAAAAATAAAATTTTATTTCGATCGAACTTCATCTAAAGACCCGTGTCATTCTTTGAGTGACAAATCAAGGTCCGTAGATGTTATCGAACCAAAAACATGAGGAAGTAACAATATTTTTTTAATTCTTCAAGATTTTTAAAGTTTTTATGGATTTTGAAAGTTTTATATTTTTCTATTTTCTTTTTACTGGTTTTATATTTTTGTATTTTGGTTTTTTTGATAAATATTTACAAAGAATAGATAGAGACAAACACCTTTACTCCTCGTCTTCCTCCACGAAGACGTTTGAGTGTTCGGTTGAAGGCTCTTCAAGCCAAGTCGTGGAAGAATAAACTCAAAACGTTCTCGAGAAAGAGCTTTGGTGAAGATGTACGCTAACCGATATTCGATCCTCACGAAGTATAGTTCAACCACACCGTTTTCAACTTGTTCCCCGATAAAGTGATGTCGAATATCAATGTGCTTAGCTCTTGAATGTTGAACATTGTTGCGGCGAGAGAGCAATGGCACTTTGTTATCACAAGATGTGAGAGGAACTTTGTTGAATACAAAGCCATAGTCAGATAATTGGGATCTCATCCATAAGATTTTAGCATAACAAGATGATATGGCTATGTATTCAGCCTCTGTAGAGGATATGGAAGTACTCATTTGTTTCTTTGAAGACCAGCTCACAAGCTTATCACCCAAAAATTGTGCACCTCCTGATGTGCTTCGACTTGTATCTTGACATCCTGCATGGTCGAAGATCTGCATAGGTCATTAATGACATACCGGTGTCTTTTGGGTACCAAAGTCCCATGTTGATGGTTCCTGGAGATACCGAAAGACCCGTTTAACCGCTTCAAGGTGCTTTTGGTAGGCTTAGCACGATATCTAGCACACATGCATTCAACGAACAAAATGTCAGGTCTCTTCGTGTGAGGTACATCGTGGATCAATCATACTTGATATTTTGTTTGATCAACCATGATCCCGAGTGGTCCTCATCCGGTTTTATACGCTCCACCTTGGGAGTGTCAGCAGGGTCACAAGTATTAAATCCAAATTTCTTTAAAATTTCATTTGCGTATTTAGATTGGTTAATAAAAATGCCTCCGGGACTTTGTGAAATTTGTAATCCCAAGAAAAATGACATTTGTCCCATCATTGACATTTGAAATTTGGAGCCCATCTCCTTTGAAAATCGTCACATTCTTTAGGGTCGGTCGAGGCAAAGATAATGTCATCAACATAGATTTGAACATGAATTAAGTGTTTGCCTGACTTTCTGGTGAACAGTGTCGGATCAATCGCTCCTTTGTTGAATCCATTAGATAGAAGAAACTTCGATGGCGTATCGTACCATGCCCTAGAGCTTGCTTCAAACCGTAAAGGGCTTTCTTCAAGTGATAGACATGAGTAGGATGCTCGGATTCACAAAACCTTCAGGCTGACTAACATATACTACCTCTTTCAGATCTACATTAAGAAAAGCAGTCTTCACGTCCATCTGATAAACCATCATGTTCTTACTAGCAGCATTAGCCAAGAAGATTCTGATTGCCTTGATACGTGCAACAGGATCAAAAGATTCCTCAAAGTCAATACCCTACTCTTGATGATATCCTTTTGCAACTAGTCTAGCCTTGTTCTTTAGCACATCACCATGCTCATCAAGTTTTACTTTGTAGATCCATTTGAGAGCAATGATCATAGCACAGTCAGGAGTAGGTACTAATTCCCATACATCTAGTCGGTCGAACTCATGAATTTCTTCTTGCATTGCATTGAACCAGCTGTCCTCGGTCATTGCAGTTTTAACATCTTTCGGTTCGATCTTAGATAATACAGAATTGAAGAAGCACCATAATGCATCAGTTGCAAGTTGTTTACGGGTGGATACCGGACGAGAAGGATTCCCAATGATGTTGTCCAATGGATGATCATGTGTCCATTTTCTAATATGTCTGTGTGGTTGTTGTTGAGGAACTGAAGTAGCAGAGTTTGGATCCCCTGATGAAGATGGTTCAGGAGTTGGTTCAGGGGTAAAGATGTTCTCGAATGGAGCATCTTCGAGAGTAGCAAAAGGGTTACCTCTATCAAAAATAGCAGAACCATTTCCATGATGTACAACCGAGGAATGAGGATATGAAGATGATGATGAATGATCGGCAGTTGGCGCTTCTTGAGATAGAGACATTGAGACAGATGGATTGTCTGCGTTGATTGGTTTAGAAGCTGCCATTGTTGATGGTGAATATGTGTAATTTTCATGAGGTTCATAGTATTCATCAAACATAGGATCAAACATTTTCTTCCAATCTTCTTCAGATGGAGGTACATATGGAACTGCTGGGGAGTGATTCTGTACAAGAGAAGAACTAATGGGACTTCTTGATAAAAATTGAGGTGCGGGTCCAGGGCTGGATTGTCTAGGAGCCATATGCTCAGTCAGCTCATCGAACGTGACGTGAATAGATTCCATGATATCTCAGGTTCTTTTATTGTAGATTCGGTAACCCTTTTGGTTTGGTGCATAACCAACGAAAACCCCAATGTCTGCCTTAGATTTCAATTTGACCAAATCTTGGCCTTCATTGTTAGGATAGCATAAGGCACCGAACACTCGTAGGAACGAGAGATCCGGTTTCCGATTGTGAACAAGTTCGTAAGGGGTTTTTCCATGAGATGTATGAATTAGGGAACGGTTTTGGGTATAGCATGCAGTGGCAATAGCTTCCGCCCAGATAAACATTGGAACCTTTGAGAATATAAGCATAGTTCTTGCAGCTTCTACAAGAGTTCGATTTTGTCTTTCAACTACACCGTTCTGTTGAGGAGTGCGAGGAACACTTCTTTGATGACTGATTCCAATGCTTTCATAGAACTGATTTAGTTCTTTGTTTACAAACTCAGTTCCATTGTCTGTTCGGATGATTCTAACTGTTTTATTAAGCCGGACCTGCAACTGTTTAACAAGTTTGATGATGACGTCGGGAGTTTCATCCTTTGTCCTAAAAACTTAACCCAAGTAAACCGTGAGTAGTCATCAACCACAACTAGCACATATTTCTTCCCATTTATGGTTTGAACTCTCATTGGTCCGCACAAATCCATATGAAGAGTATGAAGAACTTCCATGTTAGAGTTAGCAGGTTTAGGTTTGTGAGCATATTTCTTGCTTTTTCCCAATTGGCATACTGAACAAAGATGATCTTTTTCATACTTTAATCTGGGCAATCCTCTTATGAGGTCCTTTCTAGAGAGATCATTTATGGTCCCGAAGTTCAAGTGATTGAGACGACGGTGCCAAAACCATGACTTTGTTTTAGAAGCCTTTGACAATAAGCAAATTGGAGAAGACTTCATCATATCTTCGATAGAGATGGTGTATATATTAGAACCATGTGTTCCCTTTAAGATCTCAACACCATCGAGTTTTCTAACGAAGAAAGAATGTTTTCTAAAAGCCACTTCTAGATCGGAATCACAGAATTGACCAACAGAAAACAAATTATGACCAAGACCTTCAACGTAATATACCCTGGAGATTACACTATCTCCAAAAACATAGTCTCCATAGCCCATGGTAGCTCCAAAGTGGTCGTTCCTAAATCTAAATGTTCCGATGAATCTATTCACAAAGTTCTTGAGCCGTGAGCGATCTCCAGTCATATGTTTTGAACATCCTGAGTCCAAATACCACAGAATGATTTGCACGACCTGCAGCTGAACACAGACAAGTATGGATGACTGGATAATTTGGATCCCCATGAGTGAATGGGTTCCGTTTGGTTAGTACACAGTATTGGATCACCCACATCAGCAATAGAAGATATGACCTCATTAGTAGTGGATGCAAAACTAGTAGTGGCAGTGGACCTATTTGAAGTGTGAGAACTTCTTAAAGGTATGATTCTACCAGTAGGCTTCCATTTCTTAGAGGGCATAGATTTAGACATCTTAGGACATAATTCATTCAATTTGAATTTCTGGCCAGTAGGTTTCCATTGATAACCCACATATCTAAATTTTCTTCCTTTAGGCTTCCAATAATTACTAACCCTTTTCATTGTAGGCTTCCAGACCTCCTTAACCTGTTTAACATTTTTTATAATTTTGGCTGGAGTATTAACAACATTTTTTACCACATTCACAACACATTCATGATTAAGACCAGAAACCAAACATTCTTTACATCTTTTGCAAAAGGTAGCAGAATTCGAATTAATTACAGTGCGCTTATAGCTAATACTAGAATCAACACGATTCATTTTATTCAGCTCAAACTTATTCTTCCTAAGGTGTTCTTCTACTTTCTTCTCTTCAACATTTTTGGCTCGCAAGATCCTATTTCGCATTGTATTGCCTGAAGGCTTTGACCCGCTAACCTTAGTGTCGCTGATTACTCCTGTAGAAGGAACAACAGGAATATTAGTTGGTGATACTACTCTTTGCATTAGTTGTCTAGAAGTGCTGGGATCTGAAGCTTTGTGAGGCACATCAAAAGTCACATTCTTAACCTTAGGCATAGAACTTGGTGCAACTATTCTATCTCGCCAATTACTAGATTTCGGACTTGTGACAATTACATATTCTAAGAGTTCCTGAGATCTTTTGGCATCCATGCAGGCATAGGTGATTGTACTATCAAAAGGTTTTTCTATTCTTTCATCTTCAACCATCTCACGGAGACTCTTTAAACTATCCTTAAGGTATGAGAGATATGCTTTATGTGCAAGTTCATTATTCCTAATAGGAGGGGGAATATATAACATATCGATAGAATACTTATCACAAGGAGAAACCTTAGGAACATAATATTTGCAATTAGGGATTGGCAATTTTCCTTTCACCTCACGCTTCAGATTCTCAATATCGTTAAGCAAAGAAGTTATCTTTTCAGTTTGTTTATCATGATTAACTTTGAATGAATCACATAACTCTTGGTTTTGATCATTAATCTTTGAAATTTCAGCTTTAAAACAATCATTTTCCTTTTGCAAGTTATCAATAATGTTTTGAAGTTGGAAATTTTGAGAATCTAAAGGTGGAGGCATACGGGATCCAGTCACATCATTCTTTTCACCTTTCAGTTGTGAAATTTGGGCTTTCAATCTTTTGATCGTGTTACAATGAGCTCGAATTCGTTCATCACGTTTGCTAATTTCAAAAGCGCATCAAACTCGGGGCATCCGAGGATGTCTTGACATCCGAGGTTTTAACATTTTCTTTGAGATGTTGATATTTTAATTGCAAAGCAAGATGTTCAACTTCAATTTGGAAAGATGTTTGACCAAGTTATCATGATCATCCCGTTCAATTTTATCATGCAATTTTGAATTTGTGTTTTCAAGCTCAATGACACGATCATGGGAAACTTACAGGGTAACAGATATTTCATGAAATTGAGAAGCAGTAATCGAATAATTTGTAGCAGTGTAGAATACATCTTGAGCTACGCATCTAGAAATCAAATTATCATTTAAGATATGCAGATTCTTCCTCTCAATCTCATTACTTTTAAGCTCACGTTCATAATCTTTTACCTCAATTTCCATTTTATTAAACACCTTTTTCATTTCTTTAATCTCTGTATCTATGCCCTTTTGAAGACTTTCAAATTGTCCCTTTAATTGTTTAAAGAAAGGCATGACCTCATTTAAGTAACATTCTTTAGTTTGCTCAAACCCTCTTTCCCCTTCAGTTATCCCTGTAGGTGTGATTCTCTTCTTACATGTTTTCTCAAAATCAACGAATAGTTGATAAACTACATATAGGCTGATTAAGGTTTTGCTTTGAGTGGGAAGAGTTCTAGACACTAAATGCATCGGTGTATTTGGAGGACACATACTAGCTGGAGGCAATTTCCTAAGGGGAGGATTCTTTTCAACAAGTTCATCAGATTTTTGCTTTTCCATATCTTTCTTCCAAAACACTTGTTCAAGGGTTAACTGAGTATGAGGTTTAAACTTATTTAAGGCAATCCAATTTTCCTTAGTGTAATTGGGAGTTTTAAACGTTATATTGTGATCAACACACCAAGGATCTTTATGTTTCTTTTCCATTTTCTCTCTAGAGGCATTTTCTAATTCTTTATCCTCTTCAGTGCACTCTATGCAAGATGGCGTTTGTCTAGGCTTAAGAATCTCATTTCCATCATAGACCACCTTTTGAGTAGCCTTTGCTATTTTACCATACTCGAGTTGGGTTCTGTACAAGGGAATACTATACTTATCGCTTAAGACTCTATGCTTAGTGATCATGTGAAGCGATCTAAAGGGTGTTTCCTTGTCGTACAACTTGTTTTCAAGTTTGTTTTCAAAGTTTTTAGGTTGGAAAATTCATTTAAAAGTTTTGATTCCTTAGCATTGAATTCACCGCTTAAGCACTTTCACATTTTCTTGAAGTTCTTGTTTTTGCTTAGCATTTTTATTAAGCTTTTCTTGTAAGGAATTTAACTCTTGTTTTAATATTTCTTCCCTAAAATTACTTTTTCTGATAAGTGTACGCATTTGGAAATCCATCTCCTGCTCACGAGTGGTCAGTTCAAACTTAGCACGCTGTTCATATATGGCAACTTGATCCTTATAGGTATTGAGTTCAGTGGTCAAGGAATCATTAGGTACATATGTAGAGTATTCATCAGATATGCATTCATTATTAACTGCATAAGATTCATCACTTGGTACAATAGGACTTTCATCTTGCTTCACATATTGATCATATGGGACAACATTGCTATTTCCCATATTTTCAATATCGATTCAATGACTTGATGGGTTGTACTTTATGGTGAATCTTTTGCTCATCAACCACATCATATAGTTTCGATGCCTCGATATGATGGATTCCTTGGAGGGGCGGCTTGTTGAGGTGAAGAGACCATTGGAGATATTAGCCATAAAGATAGTGCATGCGTATGGTTTATCATCAACATCAGTCAAATGCATCACGATGCGCAACTTGAAAGGCGTTCGGATTGTTACGATTAGCACCATGCACAGTTGTTCGTCCACATCAGCATCATAAGTTTTGGCATTTCCCTCAGCAAGAAACAACAACTCTTCCTCGTCCAACACTGCCCCATTATCTTGAGCTTGTACAAGCAGCATCTTGACCCTGAAGTATTCTGCATTTTGAGGACGTTTTGGTTGAGTGTTGTTTCTAGCTATGTGCCCTTCCCCTCCACATTTGTAGCACTTGATTGGTTTTCCTTGACCCTGAGCCATGTTCCTTCCACGATTCTGATTACCCACATATACTCCACCAACACCAGCATTCCCATAACCAACACCTACATTCCCATGTTCATTTTGTGGAGGAAATGCATTCTGTCTTCTTTGCACGTTTTGCACCACTATCTTTCCTTCTTTAACTGTAGCATGATTGTGGAGATTTGATGCAATTCTGAGATGATTGTTGGTGTGTGGGGTGAAGTTCAAGTTTTGCTAAACCATTAGAGCCAGTTGATTGACAAGGTGTTCCATGAATGTGTCTGAATCAGGAGGCTTATACCCTGGATCCGGAATGAGTTTGTGGTTACCATTTTCAGTAGGTATGACTTGTGATGCTTTGGTAGTAATTCCTACATTTGTGTAGAATGCAGTTGAATCATTTGAAGAGCTTGCATCTCCAGCATTGGTTTTGAACTTTTCCATGATCATTCGCTCAAATGCAGCATGTTTCTCATTTTGAAGCAAATAAGCATATAGTTGCTCATAATTGGTGTTCCTCAATCCTTTGTTTAGTTTGACTGTAGTGACAAATTTGTGCCATTCGGGATTCATGTTGTTCACAAACTTTGAATTAAGCTGGATATTTGGCATTGTCATTTTGATATTCCTCATATCATTCACAAGCTTGTGGAATCTGACATAATATTCAGTCACACTTTCCCCGGTGTCATTTGAAGTTCTCAAAGTCATCATCTGTTGAGACTCCTTATCTTCCTTAGTCAATTCGAGAACCGGATAGAAGCATCTTAACATTATCCCAAACGCCTTAGCTTCAAGTGTTGTGATTGATCGACTTGTAAATGTCCTTAGGTAAACCTTGGGTATAATGTTTGAAGCCACGATGTCGCATCGTATCTCTTCTTCTCCTTATCATCAAGCTCATCATACATCTTTGGTCTATCCAACCCAATACAATGTAACCATCACCGTGGTTTCAAGTATTTCTCTTGTAGCTCCAATTTGATATGGTCCTCATCAATTGACTTAAGGATGTTGACCCCATTCTCTTTTCCTAAGCAATACAATCTGATTCTTTGAGCCCATGAATCATAATCTGTTTTATCAAGCATGGGAGGACGAGTATCGGATCCTGCAGCTTGAACGTCATCAGCAACATAAGAAATGATTGTAGACATGTTTTCAGATTCTACGGGATTTTACTATTCTTTGATTCAACAGGGAAATAGATTCTTTCACGGGATTTTCCGAAATCAGAAGAAAACCCGTAAAATGTATCACGAAGGAATGACAAGTCACAAAAATAAGAAGCACAAATGCTTAGGCGTAGAAAAAAAATATCTTACGCGTAGAAAATGGCTTAGGAGTAAGTGAGGCTTATGCGTAGACTTTAGGTAAAACTTAAGCTTAGGCGTAGACTAAAGGCTTAGAAGTATAAACCTTATGCGTAAAGTTACCTTCGGCGTAAGAATATCTTATGCGTAAGAATAACTTATGCGTAAAAAATTTACTAGTAAGCTTTTGGCTTATGCGTAAAACTAGGGTTTTTTTCCCACAAATCCTTTACACTTATCCAGTGCAAAAGATATCCACAAGTCGAAGTGTTTTCAGGCTTATCCAAGCAAGAAAACACTAAGTAAACCAACAGCTTCGAGGATCAAATGAAGAACCACCTTATGCGTAGGAAACAGCTTAGTCGTAGAAAGACTTACACGTAGATCCTTACGCGTAAAACTAGGGTTTTACTAGGCGTAAGAAGTACCAATATCACCAAAACTGATTTTTATGCCCAACAACGTTTTGTAAACCAGATTTAAATGATGAAACAGCTTCAAAATCACCAAAACAACAATAAAGTCTGAAACTTGATGATCTAAACACACTTATCACCTTACACGTAAGAAAGTACTTGTAACTAAAACCACGCTTAAAAATAAATTTAAACACGTAAATTTTGAAACTTTTTGCAAAAAACTGAAACTTTAACACTCAATAAACCTTAACCCATAAGAATCTTGAGTTTTCAAGTGTAAAAACTAAAGCTTTAAGCTTATGAAAAGTGTATACGCAAAAACCCACGCGTAAAGCATAAAAACTTAAACAAACAAAAGTTTTAACCCAACTAGAACTATAAAACCATGAACATGAAAGATGGATGATCAAACCATCGCTCTTGATACCAATTGTAACATCTTGGTTTTCACAATCACATCATAAGCATAATAATCGGCGTATGGTTTATAGTTTTAGAGAGAGAAAGTGGAAGAGAATGGGAACTTTAGTGAGACAAAGAAAATGAATTATAAGCTCCAACCCTTTGCCTTGGAAGGCAAAGGGTATTTATAAATACAAACATGAGGCGCCACCTTTGGGGCATGGATCGGGGCATACGATGGGTAAAGACCGTCCGTCCTCCACGGTGTTACTAAGCAAACTACTTACTTTCCTTAAATGACTACGACTACGAGCTTTCTAACGAGTATATATACTTGAGGTAACCGACACTTTAACTACCGGATTTTCTAAATCCTAATAATAACAATGACTCTCATGTTGAATTAAATTGACATAAGATGAATTTAGGAAGCATGATATAAAAAAAACCCTAAATTTTTTTAAAAGCATCACCTTATCTACAGCAGTTTTCACCAATTTGTATCTGACAATTGAGAGCTCAGATTGAAGATCCCTTCGGTGAGAATCTTGATGTGTAGAGCAGTTTCAACAAAAATTTCAGCCCAATCCAACAGTTAACGAATGAGCTATCGCTTTGTGAAAACAGACCTGCAGAAATTTACGAAAATTTTTACCAGATTCGAAATTTTCTTCTTTTCTTCGAAAAACCTTATAGACCCTAGACCACGAGCCCCCAGGCTCTGATACCACCTGATAAAGATCGTTTATGGGCTCAAGTTGTTTAGACCTTATCTAGGAATAACAATAACAATGATAATAATATGCAGCGGAATAAATCAAATAACAATTGTTATTGTAACAAGGTTTTCTTCATCATCATATCTACTAACTATTACAAACACAACTAACAGCCCCAATTCTACTTTGATCAATAGTAGAACGGTTACTCAACAATAACAGGAATCATAAGATCCATGAGGCTTAAAACAAACTAACTCTAGGCGTTTACTTTAGAGGACTCATGCCTAGACACACACACACACTTTTCCTGGTGTTTACATCTTGACACACTATAAAACTAACGCCCTATGTCTCTTTATATAATAGAGACATTAGGGTTACAAAGGATATCTTCCTAATATTTAAAAGATCTTTTGTAATCTTTTCATTCTTTAAAGAATTCTTTCTTCGTCTTCATAAGTCATTCATCTTTCATAGGTTTTGTCTTATCAACTCAAATATACGACCCAACAATAATGTTTACTTATGAAGACAACACATTAACAACAAACAGTAGAAAATCGATTTCGAGAAGGAATTTTTGTAGTTTTCAAAGATGAATTCGAAATATGGTTTTCGTTTTTGGTTTGCATGTGACTCGCACGTAGTTGAGGGTGCTTATACCCTTTTTTTCAAAGAATATTTTCATTTCCCGTGAATGAGATGGAGGAATAGAAACATGAACAATTTTTGTTTCTTGGTCATTCTCTTCTTTTTAGAAGAAATTATTTTGCTGGAATGAGAATGCATTTTTATTCCTTGTTTCTATTCCTTGACCAAACAAACACAAGAATCAACCAAAATTCTGTTTTTCATCTTTCCATTCTACCATACTAAACATCCCCTAAACAAACTCCCCTCTGCCGACTTGCGAATTGCGATAACCTTTTTGTCCCTAAATTGATTATTTAACTAAGTGACTTGTTCTAGGATATTTTGTATTTATTAATCGATTGTTAGGGAATCTTCTCCCTAAATTGATTCTTTAATACCATGTGACACACCAATAGGGTTCATTTAAGTACCGTTATTGGATTACAAATAGTTTAGCAATCAAGAACAAGAAATAGATCGCCAAAACTGAATTTGCATTAACAAATGAAGTTGTTACAATGTTTGGAATTGAAATTATTATAGAGAACAGTAGAATAAAAAAAACTAGACTAAAATGAATGGGAAAACATAACAATTTAAACACAGTTTTGGCTGGAAATGGAGTATGACACGCGCACCTCACGTGCATAGTTTAGGACTTTACACATGCACCTTACGTGCCACCAACTAATCTAACAACTGAATACATTTAGCACTTATCAATCCATCCCTCTCAAATTGATCTTGTCCTCAAGATCAGCTATTGAAAGTGGGAAATTTCTTTTGAATCTCTTCAATTGGCTCCCAGTTGCATCTTCCTTTGTCCCATTTGACCACTGCACCAGTACAAACACAACAACAACATTGCCTCTTTTAGCCAACCTTCTATCCAAAATAACCATAGGCTCTACCAACATGACTCCATCTCCATCACAATCGGCAAACTTCCACTTTGAGCCACTTCACCTCTGCACTTCTTTAATTGTGAAATGTGAAAAACATTGTGAATTTGAGCTGAATCGGGGAACCTCAATCTATAAGCTACTTGTCCCATTCTGTCTTGCACTTGAAAGGGACCATAGTACTTTGGAGATAACTTATTTTTCTTCCCCTTTTTGATGGTGACTTATCTATGTAGTTGTAGCTTCAAGTATACCCAATCACCAACCATAAATTCCCTATCTGTCCTGTGCTTATCAGCTTGGGATTTCATCCTATCCTGAGCCATTTTTAGATGATATTTGCAGACCTCAATAGCTTCCTCCTTAGCTGTCAATGTCCTATCCACTGATTCCACCATACTTTCTCCCCTTACATAAGGTATATGAATAAGTGGAACTTGGCCATAGACCACTTCATAAAGACTGGTATTAATAGCAGAAATGATGGTTAGTCTTGTACTACCATTCAACTAAAGAAATCCATCTTATCCAGTGTTTAGGTTGGTCACCAGACATGCATCTTAGGTAACACTCAAGAGACCTATTCACCACTTCATATTGGCCATCTATTTGTGTATGATAGGAAGTAGACATGTGGAGCTTAACTTGCAGCAACTTGAACAATTCTTTCCAAAAATTACTCAAAAAACTTTGTCCCTATCTGAAACAATGGTGTTTGGAAAACCATGGAGCTTATAGATATTGTCTAGAAACACTTGAGCAACATTTATAGCAGTTAAGGTTGTAAAAATCGCTAGGCTCTAGTGAGGCGGTCTGGTAGGGCCTAACGATTAATCGATTAGACGGGGATTAATAGGATTGGAATTTTTATGCACAAAATTGTAATTTTAGATATTATATTATATGTATGAGATAAGCATACTGCATCAAAGTCAAATATTTCAAGTGTTCAAATATAAACATAATACATAATTTTTCAAAGTTTAAAGTCAAATATAGATATTACTCGGTTTGTTGACCATTTTTAAGCGATCTTTGACCGATTTTGTCTGATTAATCAATTTGTTGACCGATTTTTAGGCGATTTGATGACCGATTTTTAAGCGATTTTGTCCAATTAATCTGATTAGACCGATTTTTTCTGATTAATCGGTTTGTTGACCGAATTTTAAGTGATCTTTGACCAAACCAATTAAATAGGCCGATTATAATAAATCTAAGTGCTTACTGACTGATCAGCGATTATGCGGGGATTAATCGGCCGCCTGGGCCGATTTTTACAACAGAGATAGCAGTAAAAGGGTGAGATAAAGGGATGAAATGAGCATATTTGCTCAGCGTATCCACCACCACAAGAATGATTGTCTTACCTTGTGATTTAGGCAGACTCTCAATAAAATCCATGGATATATATATGACCAAATGGTAGTGGGCAAAGGGTAGAGGTTGTAACATATATGGATAAGCTGCCAAGTCTGGCTTATTTCTCTGACATACATCACATTCCCTTACCAACTATTTCACATTCTTTCTCATCTTTATGCAATAGAACACACTACAGAGTTAAGTGGTTGTTGTTGACCCCTGAATGTCCTCCAACCGAGCTTTCATGAAACTGTTTGAGCAATTCTGTTCTTAGAGATTGATCACTACGCACCACTAGCTTGCCTTTTCTCCTTAGTTCCTGATTAGACCATGTATAAGACCCTTTAACAGGTTGGCCTTGTTGCAGTTTCTCAATAACTTGCGTAAGCTTTGCATCTGTTTGCCAACTAGCCATAATCTTCTCATAGATGTCAATAGTAAGAGAAGAAGAAATCAAGCTGTACAACTCACTAGAAGACTGTAATCTAGACAAAGCATTAGATGTGACATTTTCTACCCCTTTCTTCTTCTTTAACCACTTCAACTGTGTAGGAGAAGACATCCTTTGATCCAACAAATATTTGAGGCTAAAATGGTCTGTTTTAATTTTAAAATGCCTATCTAACAAGTAACCCCTCCACTTCTCCAATGCTTAGATAATAACTAACAATTCTTTTTCATAAGTCGACATAAGTTGGTGTTAGAGAGTTTTGCTAAGGAAAGCTATTGGATGATCTTCTTGTAACAACACTGCACCTAATCTAACACTAGAAGCATCTGTTTCCAGGGTGAATTCCTTAGTGAAGTCTGGAAGTTTAAGAACTGGAGCACTGATCATAGCTTGTTTGAGTTGTTCAAAGGCCAACCATGAATCTGCAATCCAACCAAAACTATTCTTCTTTAACAGCTAAGTCAGCGGTCTACTAATACTAGCTTAGCCTTGTATAAACCTTCTGTAGTAACATTTTAACCACAAAAACCCTCTCAATTGTTTCACATTACTGGGCACTGGCCATTGAGACATTGCTTTAACCTTTTCTGGATCAGTAGCTACCCCCATAGCAGAAATGACATGACCCAAATACTCCACCTTTTCAATGCCAAACACACATTTACTTTTCTTTGCATATAATTGGTTCTGTCTCATCACTTCCAACACCATCCTTACATGCTTCTCATGATCCTCAACTGTTTGACTATAAATGAGGATATCATCAAAGAATACCAATACAAATTTCCTCAAAAAATGTCTGAAAACTTCATTCATTAAGGATTGGAAGGTTGATGGAGCATTGGCCAACCTAAATGGCATGACCAAGAACACATAGTGGCCTTCATGAGTTCTGAATGCAGTTTTAGCTATGTCTGCATCATTCATCCTTATCTGATGATAACTAAACCTTAGATCTAATTTATTGAACAACTTTGACCCATGTAATTCATCAATTAACTCCTCTATGATAGGTATAGGGAACTTATCTTTGATAGTTTGCTTATTTAGCTGTTTGTAATCTACACACATCCTCCTTGAAGTGTCTTTCTTTTTAACCATCACAATGAGAGAGGAAAAGGAACTGTTACTTTTCTTGATCACACCAGCTTCCAATAGTTCTGCTACTATTTTTTCCATTGCATCCTTTTGTGTATGTGGGTGTCTATATGGCCTGATATTCACTGGTTGAGCTCCTTCCACCAATGGAATCTTATGGTCATGGTCTGTTTTGGGTGGCAACTTAGTGGGATTGGCCAACACATCATCATACTCTTTTATAACTTGTTGCAAAGCAGGGTGAACAGACATTGTTTTTTATTCTATTTGCATACATGTGGCTGCAGAGTTAGGAAATACATAGATACCAATAGAATGTAGTTCTGCTTGCCTCACAGCCTTATCAGAACTTTTAGTTGCCAACCAGTCCATATTACACTTGTGAGTTCCTCTCAACAAAGCCCTCTTATTATAGTATTTAAAATCCATCCTCAACTCTTGAAAATTAAAACTTATATATCCCCTAATGTGGCTAGCCATTGTATTCCAGGTACCATGTCACACCCTCCTAAAGGTAATAACATAACATATGTGGTGTAAGGAGTGGTAACAAAGTGCCATTTGAATTCTTTAAACTCAGAATCAGTAACCAATTTGTTGCCATCAGCAACTGTAACTGGCAGTGGACAGGTACTTCTAATGTGACATCCTATCTGTTTGGCTATGTTCTTATCCAAAAAATTGTGTGTAGACCCACAATCAATCAAGATGTGAAGTGTATGCTTACCAACTATTCCAATGACTCTCATGGTCTGGAAATTAGTAGTACCAGTAAGATCATTTAATGAGATCAATGGATGTGGCTACAATTCCATCAAATCAGCTTCCCCCACAGTCTCATCTATCTCTAAAAAGGAAACACCCTCATTCTCCAATTCAGGCACAAGTACTAAAGAGTATAATTGGCCACTACATTTATTCCCTGGAACATATTTCTAATCACAATAAAAGCATAGATTGTTTCCTCTCTTTTCTGCATACTCTTTCTGTGTTAATCTCCTATTGTTACCTGCAACTGAGGTTTTTGATTTTGCAGTCACAGTATTACTAGTAGTGTTTGTACTTGGCAACAAAGGCTTGATAAAAGTACTAGTAGAAGCATGATTGTATCTTGAAGTACTAGGGACAAAAGCACCTCTACTTTTCTTCTTGATTGCATTCAAAGGAGCGCCGACCATATGAAGTTACCAAGACACTTGTGTCTTGGTGATAAACCTCTAGGACACTTGTCCCATTTGTTTTGCATTTATCCACTAACACATAAAACCATCAAAACCAAACCACTACCTCATTTGAGTACATGCAAACTAGACCAAGATCTTCATGTCTCTCTTTGTTCATGTCTCTCTTTGTTCTCCTCTTTGTGTCGTGGCTAAGCAACACCACCAACACCATTTCCATATGGATTTTTACTAGTTCTT
This sequence comes from Chrysanthemum lavandulifolium, assembly GCA_022545495.1. NCBI lineage: Eukaryota > Viridiplantae > Streptophyta > Magnoliopsida > Asterales > Asteraceae > Chrysanthemum > Chrysanthemum lavandulifolium. The sequence continues at coordinate 11,124,178 of CM040244.1, read as the reverse complement.
TGTGTTACAAATTGAAGGTGTAGAGATCTAGTTATATTCTTGGTTCTCTTTTCTTCAACAACTTAATCATCTTGGGTTATTTTGGGAAGTTATAAAGGGTTTTTCTTGGATATTTTACAAGGGTTTGATCAAGTTTATAAATGGTTTAAAAGGGTTTGATAAAAGTTGGAGCTTAGGTTTTGGTTGGTGATTTTAGGTTTAGTGTTCTTGTTTGTTCTTGTCATTTTTCATCTTAAATCTTGTAAGGAACCAACTTTCATTTTCATTTCACTTTTGTGATTTTACATATTGTATGTATTTTATATATTTTATACACTTATTGGACTAGACAACTTGATTTGCAAAAATAGTTTTGGGCCAGGGGCAAAAACGAAACTAACTGATTTAATCAGTAGATATTGGACCTTAGGTAAAAAATATAGGGTTATAGTACAAGGTCTTGTGGTCATTTTTTCTGAGTGGCTCATTCCGTAACTCCTCCTGATGATTAAAATAGAAAAGAGTTAATTTCATAAATGGTCCTTGTGGTCTGTCGGATTTAACATATATAGTCTCTAAACTTTTTTTAACAGATCCCCTGTCTGTGGTTGCGACCCGTATCGGGTTTTGTCACTTGACTAATTTTTTAGTTAGTTTGACTGTTAAATGCTTGTTTGATGGCATAAAATGACAAAAATATCCTTCAATTATAATTATAATTAATATTAGAGTAAATTACGGATGGTCCCAAGGTTTGTCGAAGTTTCACTCACGGTCCACGAAAGTTTAAAGTTGCATGAATAGTCCCTATCTCTCGAAAGAATAACACCTATGGTCCCTTATTTAACTTCTTCATTAACTAAGTTCCGTTATAATTTACACTTTTAGCCCTTTTGGTTAACAATCGTTGCCTCGTCGATCCTTTATCATAACCCGACGTTTATAATTTAAAGATTTTGAATTTAGGCGCGTTTTATCGTTTTCATCCGTTTTAGTCCGTTTTATACGTTTTCGTCCGTTTTATCGTTTTATCCGTTTTAAATCGCTTTTATCGTTTTCATCCGTTTTATCGTTTTAAATACATTTTTATCGTTTTCATATGTTTTCTTACATTTTAATACATTTTTTATCGTTTTCTATGTTCTCATAAGTTTTCATCCACTTTTATCCGTTTTCTTATCTTTTAATCGTTTCATCCATTTTATCGTTTTAAATCTGTTTTATCGTCTTCGTGCGTTTAATCCGTCTTTATACATTTCTTACGTTTTATATGTTTCATACTTTTTATCGTAAGAAAAACAAAAGAAAATGTATAAAACAAACAAAAGCAAATTAAAAGCGTATCGAAGGACGGCGTATAATATTTAAAAACGTATAAAAGCGGATGAAAACGTGTGAAACGTGAAAAAGTTCAAAAGCGGATAAGCGACAAAACGAATAAAATGAGCGAAAATGGATAAATACGTATAAATACGGATGAAAACGTATAAAAACATACAAAAGCGGTTAATACGAAAAAAACGAATAAAGCGGACGACGGATAATAAAAAACGATAAATACGATGAAAGCGTACTAAAATGGACGAAACGAATAAAAACATATGAAAGCGAATAAAATGGACGAACACGGATAAAATGTATTATCGGATGAAAATGTATAAAAGCGGACAAAAACAAATAAAAATGGATGAAAGCGTATAAAAATATATGAAACGATAAAAGCAGATGAAGACGAATAAAGCGTGAGAAAACGTATAAAATCAAACAAAACGGACCAAAATATAAAAAATGTAAGCAACGGCGGCGTATAAAACGGATGAACAAGTAAGAAAACGGATGAAAACGTATAAAAGCAGGGCGTATAAAACGGATGAAAACATATAAAAGCGGACGAAACGATAAAAGCGGATGAAAACGGATGAAATCGTAAGAAAACGATAAAACGTGCCTAAATTCGAAAATATTTAAATTATAAACTTCGTTATGATAAAGGACCGACGAGGCGGCGATTGTTAACCAAAAGCTTAAAAGTGTAAATTATAATCTAAACTTATTTAACAAAGATTAAATAAGGGACCATAAGTATTATTCTTTTCGTAGATAAGGACTATCGATCAACTTTAAAATTTCGGGATCATGAAACTTTTGACAAACCTGGGACCATCCGTATAATTTACTCTTAATATTATTGTTATTATTATTATAATTATAAAAGTTTATCAAACACCCTGTTCATTTTATTCAACTTTGATTTTGCACCATTTTGCACAGTACCATATTTATCCTCCATATCTCCATACTAAAAATGAGATCTTGAAAAACAAAAATCCCACTTTTGTTCATACCAGATTTTCAAACTACATCTTGAAACTAAAAATGTTCATAAAACTACAAAACCCATTTTAGCAAAAATTAAATCTTAAGCAACAAAATCACGAACACAGATTCCGGACATATAAAAAATGTCGCCACAAAACATTCAAATCAAACCTATATGATTTAAACCACAATTCAAATGAAACAAAAATCCCATAAACATCCACTAACTTCGGACAATAAAACCATATTTAAAAATTCATAAAACACAGATTTATAAAACCCCTCAATATTCAAAAAATGAAACAACAATATAGTATATCCAAACATCATGGATCTGGAAGCTTGTGGTTGCCATAAACTCTCTTTATCCTCCATTTTTTTTTCTTTTGCCATAAACTCTAGCTCTTATTGATTCAACCACAAACCATACCGAAACAAAAACATATCCATACGATCTTTAAAATTTTTATTATAATAAACAAAACATCAATTTCAAAAAATCTATACAAACTTCATTAAATCCCAACAAACCCTTCATTTTTAACAAGATGAAGAAAAAAAAAGATAATAAGATGGAAAAGAAAAAAAAAAATATGTATTAATTTTAGTGGGTGGTGGATGAAAACACGAATATGTCCTCATTTTTAACAGTCAACATTGGTCAAATTAACGGAGTTAGTGGTCAAGGAACCAAACCCGATACAGGTCGCAACCACAAGGAGAGGATTTGTTAAACAAAAGTTTAGGGAATATATCCGTTAAACCTGATAGACCACAAGGACCATTTATGAAATTAACTCAATAGAAAATAAACGGTAAAGTATGTCAAAAAATGCACACCGAACTTTATTGGCTAAAAACTCAAAAAAGTTTATAATACTTTAACTTAAACGGGGCCGCTTGAATGGTATAAAACGGAGTTGTAGAACTTAAGATATCGCTATTTTTAGTGAGGCTGAATTGAGCAGCCAAAAATCAATTTTGACATATAAGGGTAAATTAGTAATTAAACATTGGTTATAAACTTTTTAAGACAGTGAGACATGTCAATTTGATAACAATAGGAATTTCAAATCTTTACTCTTATTTTATCGGATCCTCACCATTCAGCTAGTTTGATCTAATTGTAGGGATAAGCCCAAGATTTAATATAAACCCAAGTCAATTTTTTTTTTTTTTTTTTCTTTGTCTTTTTGTCTTTCGTAGTTATTAACATTTTTTTCTTTTCCTTTTTTTCTTTCTTTTTTTTTTCTTTTGGAATTCACGTTTTAATTTTAAATTCATGTTTTTTTTTTTTTTTTTTTTTTCACGTTTTTTATTAACTTTTAATTTTAAATTCACGTTTTTTATTCAAGTTTTTTCTCGCTTTCACGTTTTCATCGTATTCAAACGTTTTCGTTCGTTTGATACGTTTTCGTCCGTGTTCATATGTTTTCGTCCGTTTTTACGTTTTGTCGATTTGAGACGTTTTAAATCTGTTTTCATCCGTTTTAAATGCGTTTACATTCGTTTCGGCGTTTTCGTCCGTTTTACGGCGTTTTAAATGCGTTTTCATACGTTTTATGCGTTTATATCGTTTTAAATGCATTTTAAAGACGTTTTGTCCGTTTTCATCATTTTCTTACTTTTCATACGTTTTCGTCGTTTTCTTACGTTTTCGTTTGTTTCATACGTTTTGTCAATTTTTTACGTTTCGTTCGTTTCATCGTTTTAAATACATTTCATCCGTTTTCTTCGTTTCGTCCATTTTCATCGTTTTCGGGCGTGTGTTTACGCTTTCATCGTTTTATGTCGCTTTCTTACGTTTAAATACTCGTTTTCTTCGTTTTCGCCATTTTCATACGTTTTGTCTGCTTTTAGGTTTCATGTATTTTCTTCCATTTCGAGGCGTTTTAAATCGTATTTTTATTTCGTGTATTTTTGTCCGTTTTATCGTTTCGACCGTTTTCAGATGTTTTCATACGTTGTCATCCGTTTCTTTACGTTTTCGTCTGTTTTCAAACGTTTTCATCCGTTTTTATACGTTTTCGTCCATTTTCATACATTTTCATCTGTTTTCATACGTTTTTGTCCGTTTTCATACGTTTTTATACGTTTTCATTTGATTTTATAAGTTTTTGTCCGTTTTCAGACGTTTTCATTTAGATATTTGTAAGTGACACTTGTTTATCACTTGTGATATAACACTATAAGGAAGATGAAAAGTATTACATTCTTCATCATGTATGTCTTATCAGTTGTGATACTCAACTAAGAATGTGATGGTTGTGTTTTTGAAAATATTTTGGAAGATTTTTGTGTTTTATGATATTATGAAATATTAGAAAAGTTGTTCAACTGAAAACAAGAGATGTTATGATACTTTTGTTAGACTTGTGGTGGATTTTTCTATTTAATGGATACATTGTGCATGTTTCGATAAGCAATGGTTGAAAATATCTATTTAATGGATTTTTATAGCGGGATTTGAAAATATCTATGGTTGAATCAGCAAATTAAATAAGCAATGGTTGAAGATAGCACACATCTTTATAAACAAACTGAGGAAGCTCAAACACCTGTGATATCACCTCACTTGTGATATCACACGTGATATCGTGTGTGATAACACCGGTGATATCATGTCTGATATTACCGGTGATAGCATGTGTGATATCATAGTTTATATCACTTGTGATATCACCAGTGATATTTCATGTGATATCACAAGTGAGGTGATATCACCTGTGATATCATGTGTGATATCACATGTATTTGAGTTTACTCGGTTTGTTTATAAAGATGTGTCTTTCTTGTGCCATAGCTTCTTTAGTTTCTTGATTCAACCATAGATATTTTAAATCCCGCTATAAAACCCATCGAAACACGCATAATGTATCCATTAAATATAAAAATCCACCACAAGTCTAACAAAATTTTCATAACATCTCTTGTTTTCGATTAAACATCTTTTCCAATATTTCATATTATCATAAAACACAAAATCTTCCTTAATATTTTCAAAAATACAAATAAGAAAAATGAATAGAATCAACACAATAATATAATAAGTGATGTTTATTATCATTTCTTTCATATATACTTGGTAAACTACTAAATTCTTATCACATTTGGTATGAATTTAATATTTCACATTCTTAGTTGAGTATCACAACTGATAACACATACATGATGATGAGTGTAATACTCTTCATCTTTCTTACAGTGTTATATCACAAGAGAATAAGAGATAAATAAGTGTCACTTAAAAATATCAAAATGAATAAAAAGGAAGCAAACTATGAAAACAGAGACTTGACATATTCTCAAAATCAAACAAGTGTTACATTAAATTAGCATTTTTTTTAACAAAATAAGAATTCACCTAAAAAGACTTTAATCCTTTTATTTCTACTAAGAGTATAATATCACAAGTGATAGATAACATTGGTTGCATTAAAAAAAATATGCGTTTGTCACTTGCGATGAAAGGCACAAAAACTATCTTATGGCGAAAATTATAAAATATTAGATAACATATAGGTGATAATATATAAAAATATACTGACAAATGAAATATCTCAGGTGATATTAAAGGTTAAAAAACATACTTGTTTGTTTATGAAATATCAAAAGTAATATTAGACATTAACTTTTTTTTTAATAAAATATCACAATTGATATTAGACATGCAATATAATAAAGTTTAATAATAAGCATGAAAACGTATGAAAATAGACGAAAACGTATAAAAACTGCAAAAAACAGACGAAAAAGGACAAAACGTAAAAAAACGAATGAAAAGCGTATAAAAATGTATGAAAATGGAAAAAAGCGTTTGAAAACGGACGAAAACATATAAAAACGGATGAAAGTGGACAAAAACGTATGAAAACGGATGAAAACGTCTGAAAACAGACGAAAGCGTCTAAAAATGGACGAAAACGTAAAAAAGGGAACAAAAGCGTGAAAGCAGGCGAAAAGGTATGAAAGCGGACAAAAGCGTGAAAGCGGACGAAAATGTAAAAACGAACGAAAACATAGGAAAGCGGACGAAAATGTAAGAAAACAAGCGGCGTAAAAAACGGACACAAACGTGTGAAACGGACAAAAGCGTAAGAAAGCGGACGGCGTATGTAAGCGGGCGAAAAACGTAAGAAAACGGACGGCGTAAGAAAGCGGACAAAAGCGTGAGAAAACAAGAAAACGTGAAGAAAATGAGGCGGCGTAAGAAAGCGTAAAAAAGACAAAAATGTATGAAACGGATTTAAATGTAAGAAAACGCGGTGGCGTATGAAAGCGGACGAAACGTAAGAAAGCAGAAAAGCGTAAGAAAGAGGACGAAACGTATGTAAACGGACGGCGTATGAAAACGGACAAAAGCGTGAAAACGGACGGCGTAAGAAAGCGGACGAAAACGTAACAAGGCCGACGAAACGGACGAAAACGTGATGAAAACGGACGGCGTAAGAAAACAGAAAGCGTAAGAAAGCGGACGAAACGTAAGAAAGCGAGGCGGCGTGAAAGCGGACGAAACGTAAGAAAGCGAGCGGCGTAAGAAAACGAGCGAGCGTGTGAAAGCAGACGAAACGATAAAAAGCGGAAAAATAGACAAAACGTGTGAAAGCGAAAAAAAAAAAAAAAAAACAACGTTAAATTAAAAAAGTGATTAAAAATGACAAATAATGAGAAAATAAATACGAAAGATAAAAAGAAAAGAAAAAAACATGGACTTAGGTTTAGACATATTAAATTTTAGGTTAATCACCACTATTAGATCAAACTAGATGGAAGGTGGTGATTTATCTCTTAGTATGCAAGGATTTTTGAGTATGAAAAATAAAGTGCCTCCAATTCTCAATATTTTAAAACATTTACGATGGTCGCGTAAACATGCACCTTTAATATTTTACATGCATATATAATAGAAAATTAAAAGAGGCTAAATATCGAGGTTGGTCATTTTTTTATTTTTTTATCATCTCTTTCCATTTAAAGTTACCTTAGCGTTTCATCGCTGATTCACTTCAATTTTTGACACGTGTCATTCCTTTGTACTTTTTTTCACGAAAAGTCGAGCATTTGAAGATCAAAGGAATGACACGTGTCAAAATTTGGGTGAAGTCGAGCAGTTGAGCATGGCTTAAATGGGAAAGAGATGATAAAAGTGTCTAAAAAATAGACCAACCTTAGATATTTGGCCTATTTTGATAATTTTCTCCGTATAATATACCCAATACATCTAAAACTCTACACTACATTTATGTAAATTACAAAATTCAAAATATATACTCCCTACCAATAGAGATTTACGAAGACGACAAACGAGAGTTTTTTTCGCTTCCTGATAGCCAGGAGGAGGTTGCATAGCCAGTCCTACTGATAAAGGTAAATGACCAAGTACTAGATCTTTGAAAACAATTATTTGACTAGAACATATTATCCAACAAACTAACTACATAACTTTTGGTTTATGTTGTAAGGGGGTGGCAATGGTCCAAAACCATACCTCATCACCCACCAATAATATCATTCCACCTAATCTCATACCTCACTCATACCTTACCATAGTTTTTTAGAATGGTTATTCCATACCTCACTCATTTTTTTTATTTTTTATTTTTTAAATTCATAATTATGTTAAACAATTAAATAAAAACATAATATTTCATTAATAATAAAAAAAAAAATACATAATACGTAAAAAAAATCACATCACCGTTGAAATAAAAAGAAAATTAAACTAGTCATCGAGCCGCCACATGCTCCGTAAGATCAAATCGTAGACGATTATGGATATCTTCGTCTAGTAACTCATGTAGTGCCTTTGTCATCGTGGCGGGCGCTACCTGCTGATCCATTATATGAACCGGTGATATTGCCATCTCGTCGTCTTTTAAAATCATATTGCATAGTATAGTACACGCATAAACGAGGAGTCGATTCTTTTCGACCGACATAGCCCGTAGAGGACGACTAAGAATCATCCATTTTCCCTTAAGACGCCCAAAAGCTCGTTCGACATCCTTTCTTGCAGACTCTTGTAGCTTCTTGAATCTCTTTTCCTTCGGGTCAGTGGGATACTTATATGCTTTAACCAACGTTGAATACGTAGGATAGATTCCATCGGTAAGATAATATCCACGTTTGAAAAGCCGTCCATTTACAGTAAATGAACCGTTTGGCGTCGTTCCATTTCGCTCAGTAAGATACAACGGAGATTGATTCAAAACATTGATGTCGTTATTTGCACCGGGAGGACCAAAAAACGAATGCCAAAACCACAAATCATTTGAAGCTACGGCTTCAAGCATAATAGTCGGGTATTGGTGATCACCTCTTTTATATTGGCCTCTCAAATGCCTAGGACAATTTCGCCAAACGAAACGTGTACAATAAATGCTACCAAGCATTCCAGGAATGTGATGTTTTTCTTGATGTGCCTCGAATAACCGTAAGCGTCATGGGTTGTCGACCTACGCAAAAACTCTCGACCGTATAACGCAATTACCGCATGGCAAAATGATCAAGACAATCTCCTACAAAATATTATATATATATATATATATATATATATATATATATATATATATATATATATATATATATATATATATATATATATATATATATATATATATATATATATATATATATATATATATATATATATATATATGTGTGTGTGTGTGTGTGTGTGTGTGTGTGTGTATACCGAATTTAAAAATTAGAAAAAATACGGAAATTAAAAAAAATACCGGACGTTCTTGTGACATGTTTAAATAGTCGTCAAATCTATCCGGAGGTTCACCTGTTCATGAAGTTGCCGAATGGCGATGTGCATTTTATAACGCCGTGAAACTTTTTTCTTCCTCGCGTCTTGGCTCTCTTTAAACCATTCAAATCTCGCTCAACATCACCAACAATTCTTAAAAACAAGCTTTTACTCATTCAAATCTTTCACGAAAACACGGTCGGAAACTTTGGTCGTTCGATGAAATAGTCATTCATTAAAGTTTGTAATGCTTTATCACGAAAGCGGGTGAAAGACTGCCCCCGAGTATTGCTTGAGCTAGCGGTGTCTTGAAGGGAATCGCGCATAGCGAAATAGGTTTCTAGAGTACTACCGGTGGACAAAATGAGTTCGTAAGACTCTTCGGGAAAAATTAATTCGTCATCGGACGAAGAAGAGGATGATGAAGACATTTTTTTTGAGTGTTATAGTTGATTTGTGTGTGTAAAAATAATGTGATTTGGAATAAATTGTGAGGAAAATGGAGTGTTATTTATAAAGGGATTTTTTTTTTTTTTTTTTTTTTTTTTTTATCTTCAATGCATGTAACGGTCCAAATTCAAAAAAAATTCAAACACAAACACACACGCTCCTCTTCATGCCGTTGCGGCTTTCTTTCCTGTGCTCCATACCGAAACCACCATACCGCACGGCTGGCAACGGTGTTGTCGTGCGGTATGGTTGCATACCGAATCCATACCGATGGTGTTGCCACCCCCTAAAGCACCCAATAATCTTGTCCCCCCATTCCCGACCTTACACATAACCATTTCCATCAAATATTTTTTATTGTTAACTAGTTTATTGGAGTCATATTTTATTATAAAAGCCATACCTAGATTTCTAATACAAGAGAAGCTTGTTGTATACACATTTGATCACAAGTACAAACACACAAAAACCTCTCCTTGTTCCTCTCTATATTTGGCCACATCTAAAAAGAAAAAGAAGAAGAAAATTTTGAGTTTTTACTAATATATAGCTTATTAGGAGCTTATTTGGGTTAAGGTATTAAAAAGCAAGAGATTTGGAAGCTTATTTGGGTTATACTAAGGTTACTATTGCTCTTTTACCACAAACAATCACATAACATCAAAGTAAACAACATAACCATTTCATATATTTTATCACTTCATATTTATATATATTACATGTTTACAATTGATAACGCTACACGCGTCGTTCGGGGTCAAAGGAACTTCCTTTTCGTCGAGTAAGTTTTATAACACCCCAGGCGGAACCTAATCGTTGTAGTGTAGTATTAGGGTAAGCCACGGGTATTGATATCATTCTCTGGGGAATAGTGTCGTTAGTCAAGTGTATGTCGATTTAAGTCTAAAGGTGAGGATGATTATTTTGTATTTTTATGTTTTATGAATCTCGGTTTTGGAGGGAGGGTGGAATTAGTTGCTAGTCAACTATCCCAAAAGATACTAACTAAATTATGGGTCTACCAGAGGCGTGAAGCGTATCTACTTATGATGTATTACTCCTTGCTAGCTATCCAATTCTACCTACTGAATTGTCACGTCCTATTGATGGTTGAATTGTCACGTCCTTATTCTTAACACGTTGTGTTTTCTAAGGTCGTAAGGTGTGCATTCCCTAACTCTTTGAAGTCACCTTTAAGTGTAGTTAACGAAATCCACTAAGTCATTCATAAACTAACTTTGAGGGTATCTTTAGGTTTAGTAAACGAAATCCACTAAGTCATTCATAAACTATCAAAGATTTGTCAAGTATTAAACACAACGATAGCCTAGTCACACTCCTAAGCCAATTACAATTAAGATAAGAGACAACCAATCAAACAAGAGATAGTAGGATGCAAGAATTATAAACTAAACCAATTAGACTCATTGAAATTGTCACACCCCTAATGATGAAGATAGACACAAGCATCACTAAGAAATCAATAAGATCTAATTAATTACATACAAGTTTCATAAAATCACAAGCAAACACTAGGTGAATTAGCCAAGCATAATTAATGAAGAGCAAGCAACAATTATGATAATTGAAGACATACCATAGGATTGGATTAACAAACAAACCATTACACGATGTTTATAGAGTGTTTGAAACCCTTTAAGTTCTTTGGAAAACACCTACCTAAACCACGGAATCGGACTTAGGGTTTAGGGCTTACAAAAAGTGAAGTTATAATGTTATATTTATAGGCGATTTTTTGTCGGCAAGAGCGACAACACACACCTAAAGAGTGACGGCGTCACGACCACTTTTTCACCAAACTGTAGATTTTCTCGTTCGGTCGCGTGGGTTTTGAATCAGCTAAATCCGAGTTCGTATGCAAAAGTTATGGCCAAAAAGATTGATGTCGGCTACAAGGCGCATGTTGCGACTTGTGGCGTCACCTTATGGTTGTGACGCCGTCGGCTTCATCTTCTCACGGCGTCTCGATCAAATCTAGAGCGTCGAGTTGTGACGCCTACTCTTTTAAAACGACACCGCCACTTGAAAATAAGAAATTTGGCTTCGTGTCGTCATAAAATGCTCCGACGGTGTCAAGAAGCGATTAAAGGATGGCCACCTTGTATTTCAAAGACTTGAGTGTCTTGATTCTTGACTTTGGCCATTTTCTTCAGATATCCGCCTTTTCGTCCAAATAAGTTCCATTACAAAGAATTTGCCTTGAAGAGACCCAAAAGTGAAAAGGAACGATATTAAGTAATAACGGATACAAAGTGATCAAATAAGGGCTTAAACGACCCTCAAAAGGTACATTTAAAACCTTATCGATATCCCTACACTTGGTATTTGCTTGTCCTCAAGCAAATGTGCTTTTTAGCCAATTAATTTATAAGTTGGGGTAATGAAGCATTAGTTTAAAATAGTCCACAACACATATAAGCCCAAAGAAAGTCATAATAAGCACGGAATTACATACTAGCACCTCACATGGGGTGTTTGGATACTCGCATCTCTCTCGGTGTATATGAAATATAACAAGTTGGAAATGGAAGATAAACACTCATTAACCGGTCCTAGTACATAGATTACCATAGGCTTGAGAATAGATCAAACCTCCATCGCTTTGGCGAAGCACCTAAGAAAGACTATCAAAGAGGTCTTTAAAGGGTTGTAATGTTAGGCTTACGGTAGGAAACAAAGGGTTTGGTGGGATAGGCTATTTAGTGGTGGCAAGTCAAAATCTCTTATGTTACAAGCATACGAAGAATGGCGTTGCTAAGCCAAGACTCGACACTCTAAACTCTAGATAACCAAACAAACAAACATAAATTTAAAGGATAGATGTAGAATGGTAGCCAGTATTTTTTTTTTTTTTTTTTTTTTTTTTTTTTTAACACTCTATTTTTTCTTTTCTCTTTTCTATTTTTTTTTCGATTTTTTTTCATACACTTTTACTCTACCATCCTCACGGTAACATCAAAATGATAGGGTTTATAGGCACATTCCTACACTTGAGTTTTATTACTCTAACATTAATTTGACCCGAATTGAAAAGATCAAAACAGTTGGGGTATGTTATTACGCAAATAAGGAATTTAACGTTCCTTCCGGTCATTTCATAAACTTTAACTTTTCCCATGAGTCCCAATCGTCCCAAAACTGTACAAAGGATATGACTCGACTTAGCAACTCATGCAAGCAACTAGATAATTGAACTAAGGGTTTGGGGTGATAACAATAATGCACTAAAAGTGAGTGCATACAAGGTAGGCTAAGGCATTTGGGTGTATATTTGGGGTGGGGTGTAAACAATGTTTTCATTGATATTCCGAAAAACCGAAACATCACGAGAACCGCGAAAAGGATAGGCTCGAGGGTTAACTAGGGTATCGTGTACTAAAAATGAGTACAACGCAAAGGTGTGGGGAATTACTCAACCGATGTGGCGTAAGTAATTATATTACGGTATCAAACAAGGGTTATCCTAATGCCTCTTATCATTTAGTTATTCCTAACTACACAAGTGTAGTCTTACTAGCGATCTCGGGATGCATCACAAAACAAGTTCTAGAATCTATTATACTACCGGTTCACACTCTAAGCATTAAAGATGAATGCTTTAATTCCTACTAATCTAAGGGCGATCCTCACATTTTGGGTGGAATTTAAGTGGTAAAGGGTTTTTGTGCTAGTCATATAACTTCCTATCAGTGAGACGCTTTTTGTTAAGACTAATGGCCCACTCCTATATGTCATGAAAAATTTTAAATTTGGTGCCAAAATTACCCTAACCGACATTTTCTTATAGTTTATTACATAAATGCAATTGGACAAAGCAAATAGTCAAGGATAAGCATAGTTTCAAAGTTCCCGTTTTATTTTCCGTCCCTACATTTAAAGCGAACATTGTCCCCAATGTTCCCGAAGTATCAAAGTTATGATAATAGAAGGTAATTAAAAGCAAAGAAACTAATACTCCCGATTAGCTCGGTAGGATACGTGTAAAGTGGTGGTTAAATCTTTCCTAAGAAGAATGTATGCGTGAAAAGCTCCTTCCAATCTCATGTATCTTCTTCTTAATAAATTAAACCCACACTTGAAGAAAACAAACAACCCAACGCATCAAACCGAACAAACAAAATCTCAATAAGATGTAATTCCGACTTAAATAAGATATAATGCTTGTGGAATGGATGTTTGCGATTTTCTAGAAAATTAAGACACAGAAAATTCCAAAATTTATAAGTAGCCGAAAACGAGAAAAGTAGTAGCGGTTTCTACTCCTCCCGACGCCGTCAGTTTGCGACCTCGACGTCAGTTATCATAACGAAACTGGTGCGATTTTCGGAAAAAATTCGGAAAATTTTATCTTTAGAATCGGTAAAATTTCTGCAAAACATCCATTATGACTCGATACAAGCATTTGACTCGAACAAACACACATGTATATCTTTTAATTAATTGAAATTCTCATGTTTACGTTTCTTTTAAAACGTGTGTAATCCTCCTACACTTATCCCTTATGTAAAATACCTTTATATGTAATCATGACGAGGTTAAAGACAAAATAAAGCATTTTTACAAATTCAAACATGAGAATAAACAATTAATAAAAGATATCGACACAAAATGAAAATGAAAAACAAATACACATGGGTTGCCTCCCGAAGCGCTTGTTTTGTTCGAGTCACGAGCCCCGACTCTACCCTAATTTAACGGATAAAGGGAGGTTTTCCCTACACTTAAGTTTAGGTGCGGGTGATAGTAGCGATACACACCCTTAGGGTAGCAATTTGCCACGTGAGGTGAAGGGGGTGAGTGAATGTCTTCCTTCATCCTAAAACTACCCGGAATAAATTGGTTGTGGGTGGGTCGGTTCCTCTTTTGTCTCCTAGATGTATATCTAAGGATGGGAAAAAAGATTGAGGTTCCAGTTCATCAACACTAGGAAATTCCCTAGAACTAAGAGTAATACTGAGACTACAAGTATTCAAACCTATATTCTCTAGTTGCGTTTGGTTCAAATGTTCTACCTCCATTGGGATTCCTAAAGTCTCTTCTACTACTTCCGGGTAAGTCACGTGCGGTGTGTATGCCTTAAATGATGGTGGGACTTGTGGGATACCTTTTGGGTCTAGACTTTTCACCTTATCCTCAATTACATCTACATCATCTATATGCTCGTCATGTATTTCCTTAGGTCGTGATGAAACTAAACCTAGTAATTGATCCAACTTATGGTTTAATGCTTGGTTGTTTACCATAATATTTTCACAGATTTGGTCAGTTCTCCTAAGGGCCTCACTAAAAATAGCTTCTAAAAATGGAGGTTGTTCACGAAAGTCTATCCTAGGTGAAGGTTCATACAAGCATAGGTTTCACAAGATGAGGTGTTTTGTGGGCTTGATGGAATGGTGAAACCCCAAAGGTTTATGGACTTGGTTACTTTCTTCCCACCATCTTGAATAATCCGCTTTAGTAATATCATAATTTTTATGAAAACCTAATCGCGGATATAGTGGATTCGCGTTCTCCATAATGGTGAGCGGAAGAGTCAATGGACAAGTTTTACTAACAAAGGCACAAAGAAGGGATAGACTACAAGGAAGCTAATAAAAGAAAAAATATCTCACTTGATAGGAATCTTGTGAGTAGACCTAAGCGAGATAGAAATCAAGCCTAAACAATAACTATTCCCGTGGCGCCAAAAACTTGATAATGCTACACGCGTCGTTCGGGGTCAAAGGAACTTCCTTTTCGTCGAGCAGTTTTATAACACCTAGGCGGTGAACCTAATCGTTGTAGTGTAATATTAGGGTAAGCCACGGTATTGATATCGCTCTCTGGGAATAGTGTCGTTAGGGTCAAGTGTATGTCGATTTAAGTCTAAAGGCGAGGATGATTATTTTGTATTTTATGTTTTATGAATCTCGGTTTTGGAGGGAGGGTGGAATTAGTTGCTAGTCAACTATCCCAAAAGATACTAACTAAATTATGGGTCTACTAGGGCGTTGAAGCGTATCTACTTATGATGTATTACTCCTTGCTAACTATCCAATTCTACCCACTTGAATTGTCACGTCCTATTGATGGTTGAATTGTCACGTCCTTATTCTTAACGTTGTGTTTTCTAAGGTCGTAAGGTGTGCATTCCCAACTCTTTGAAGTCACCTTTAAGTGTAGTAAGCGAAATCCACTAAGTCATTCATAAACTAACTTTGAGGGTATCTTTGGGTTTAGTAAGCGAAATCCACTAAGTCATTTATAAACTATCAAAGATTTGTCAAGTATTAAACACAACGATAGCCTAGTCACACTCCTAAGCCAATTACAATTAAGATAAGAGACAACCAATCAAACAAGAGGCAGTGGGATGCAAGAATTATAAACTAAACCAATTAGACTCATTGAAATTGTCACACCCTAATGATGAAGATAGACACAGCATCACTAAGAAATCAATAAGATCTAATTAATTACATACAAGTTTCATACAATCACAAGCAAACACTAGGTGAATTAGCGAAGCATAATTAATGAAGAGCAAGCAACAATTATGATAATTGAAGACATACCATAGGATTGGATTAACAAACAAACCATTACGATGTTTATAGAGTGTTTGAAACCCTTTAAGTTCTTTGGAAAAATACCTACCTAAACCACGGAATCGGACTTAGGTTTAGGGCTTACAAAAGTGAAGTTATAATGTTATATTTATAGGCGATTTTTGTCGGCAAGAGCGATGGCGTCACACCTAAAGAGTGACGGCGTCGCGACCACTTTTTTCACCAAACTGTAGATTTTCTCGTTCCGGTCGCGTGGGCTTTTGAATCACCTAAACCAGAGTTCGTATGCAAAGTTATGGCAAAACATGATCGACTACTTGGCGCATGTTGCGACTTGTGACGGCGTCACCTTATGGTTGTGACGCCGTCGACTTCATCTTCGGCGCCGTCGGATCAAATCTAGAGGCGTCGAGTTGTGACGCCTACTCTTTTAAAACCCGACATCGTCACTTGAAAATAAGAAATTTGGCTCTGTCTTGGTCACAAAATGCTCCGACGGCGTCATAGTTAAGTAGTGGCCGCCACCTTGTATTCGTGACTTGAGTGTCTTGATTCTTGACTTTGGCCATTTTCTTCAGATATCCGCGCCTTTTCGTCCAAATAAGTGCCATTCTGACAATTTGCCTTCAGAGACCTAAAAGTGAAAATGAGCGATATTAAGTAATAACGGATACAAAAGTGATCAAATAAGGGCTTAAACGACCCCTCAAAAAGGTACATTTTAAAACCTTATCAACAATCTATTATATCATCAATTACATTCAAAAATATCACCACAACATGTTTATATACAAATATTGTTTATAGAAGCTAACTAGTAAAGATCTAACAAAAATATGTTCATTCGGTAAAAATAAGACGTTTTAATAGTTGTTGAGTAATTATATGACTAGTTATGTTAAAATAGGTTTTTATAAAAGTGTTACTTAACTATATACTTGGGTTAATCATTTTATTTTCATAGATCTCAAATTATTACTTGTTAATTATGTTAGTATAAATTTAATTATGTTATTGAAGAAATTGTTGGAAGGAATTAGGATATACTTTGAACTCGTTTTTGAGGCATTTAAAGTTGAGATCGTCAAATACTCATAAAAGACATCAGTTAATATATATGTAGACGTTTCTGAAAAGTCAGAGATCTAGTTAAACGAATTTAAAACGAACAAGTTATGGTCATATTAAATTTTCAACAACATATATATGTTTAATTTTAGGGAAAATGACACAAATAAACCGAGCGCCCTGATACATATCACTTTCTAGACCACTTTTATTTTAAATTTGAAAATAGACCGAGGGCAACCGCTGTCATTGGGCAACTCAACCACATTGCGACAAGTGTCCGTATGATCTTCAACTCTCAAACATATACATCCCTATATCCTAGTCTGTATTTTAGATCTAAAGCCAGTCGCGCAAATACCCTCACGACTTTTTAATAATATGACTACCTTTTACTTGCATACTCAATAAACATAATCGTTCACAATTAATGGTCTAAAAAACACATCCAGTAAAGTCGGAAAAATCGCGTCATGATCGGATAGTAAGAAATTAAGTGACTTACATCTAAAACCCATCACAATCGAGAATTAACATATTAAGGGTGTTTGTTTGACATATAGCCGGCATAAATTATTTGGTTTGAGCTTATGTTTCATAAGGTCACTTTTTGTGGTTTATTCTCGAAACTTTTGGCTTATATGAGCTTATTTTGACATGATAAGCTTATATAAGTGAAAATTCAAATGACACACAAAAGTGAGCTTATGAAGCATAAGTCGAAAACCATATAAGATATAAGCCGCCATACAAGCAAAACAAACACCCCTTAATAGATACAATAACATGAGTGATCACTCACCTATTACACATAATCGCATACGTTAAATCGGTGATTAGATCATTTTTAGTGGTACACGTCGGCAAGTCATCGGATGAGAAAACACGTAAAAACACGTAAATACAAAATAATAATGATCGATTATTAAGATATGATAACATCAATGGTTAGATCAGTGGTTGTAATTTAGTCTCAAAAAAGATGGTTGGTGTAGAGTTTAGAAAAACCTTTTCTCGAGCTAATCGTAGTGCTTCTCTCTAGAAAACTTTTCTCGAACCAAATAGATTGAAATATACGAAGCGACAGACCTTTGGAGGGCTCATGACGAGACTTGCAAGAATTTGACCAGAAATATTATAGCACAAATTCACTGATGCCAGTTTGTATATTTGTTCCCTAACCTCGGGAGTAAAACCAGTGACCTCCATGTAACCACATCTTCTCCCGCACTCACCATAATACCCTTAAAATTAGTAACTATTAGTCAACTAAAAGTTTCTCACGACATGTGTCATTGCCATGTAGCATTGCTTTTGACAAAAAACTACCTTTAGACACGGATTGAAAAGAAACCAAGGAAAAAGAGACTTAATATCCACAGAAAGATAGCAAAGTTTTCATTTTAAGAAAAAGTCGAGTAAAGTATACCCAAATGAACGAAGTCGCATAGCGTACACGAGGCTCGTTCTTGGATGTTCTTGATTTTCCCATCTCACGACTTGAGCTATATCAAGGCATACCCTTTACCCAAAATAATTTGCGGTCTTGATGTCATCGGATCCGAACTCCGGTTGTGCTAGAAGAAAGTCAAAGTACTATGAGTATTCACATTAAAACTCAAAGTCAAACCAGTTGTGGATAGAAGAATGATGCAAAAATTACCATATTACAATAGCATCGGTGGAACCGAAGGAATGAGCCCAAACCGAAATCTTTCATTTGGGAAAAACATTTCGAATCTTGACCGACAAAGCGTAAATATAAAAATTAGTCGGCCAAACAATATTGAATGAAGACTAAGGTATAAAGATGCTTCTTGAGATTTATGGCTCGTGGGCCATCAGTGATGACCTATTGAGAAGAGGAGACTCATCTTCATTAGAAATTGAAGGTTCTCTGACGTAGCTAGAGTTGAATCACGGGCAATATATCATTTTCGGTTTCAATATTATCATCATCATGTGGTGGGGTAGGCGGATAAGGAGCTTTATGTCTTGACAACAGGATCCCATTTAGAATCTCATTAAAAACCGTCACCACCCTAAATGTCATCGATTATCAAAGAACAAAATTAATAGGATGCAAAACTTGTAGTGTCTGGGAAGAAGAGCACTCGCGTTGTATGTAGCCAAAGCTATTTCTCTCACACAATCTTTGTCAATAGCATATAAGAGTGGTGGCATGAACAATAGGCGATGAAAAGAGGCCATCCCGATACATTATCCAAAACAGTATAACTTCAAACCAACAAACCCACTTCATCTTCTTGTTCCCTAAAAACGCAAAACCGTAATTTCAAAAACCTAGTCTGAAACCGGGTCCAAACACTAATTAAACCCGGTGCGGATTCGACTCAACGCATTGCACGAATCCAAAAAACACCTGTGTCTCAAAACCGTTAATTTGTGAAAAAACTCAAAGCAGGTTGGATCAAGAATCGGGTTTTGGATTGGCGAGTGTTGTTGTGGTGTACTTTGATCTTTGGTTGGATCAAGAATTGAGTGTTGATGGCATCTTAATTGTTGTTGTTGCTGCTGCTTTTTCAAATGATTTGTATCCAGAAATGAAAGACTTGGATTGGATTTTGTGTGGTGACTTGATTTTTTTTTTAATTTAAAATGTAAAATGACCAAACTATCCTCGTGCATAAATACAAGTTGCCCAAAAAATATAAAGATGCCCAAAAAACAATACAAGTTGCCCAAAAAACAATACCTTACAATACATGACATATACTTTCAAAATACGTACTTGTGTCATAAGTTGTCGGACACATGGCGGCCCCTGGTTGGGTCAAAGAAAATCGCTGGGCAACCTGTCTATTTTCGAATTTTAAAAGGGCGTGGTCCATAAAGTGATATGCATCAGGGCGCGCGGTCTATTTGACCAATTTTCCCTTAATTTTATATAAGCTCCTTTGGTCGATTCGTCATGGCCTATGGTTCTTAGATTCCTCACCAAGATGAGCGGTCACCCGGGATCATTCGGAACCTAATAGCGGTCATTAAGCACCAAATCTACTAGATCTAGACGGTGGGAATCCGCCGTTAGGAACTTAGATTCCCCAACCTCTTAAATACCTCCACTGATAAGTGATCATTTGGTCAATTCGCACACGAAGAGTGGTGTCGTACTATGGCCAATTCCTCCCATACTTCGCTATCTATCGACTGGGGTCAGTTGGTCATATCTCGACCCTTTAGATACTACCAAGCTTATAATACTACCAAGGCTAGCGATCTATGAAAAGACTAGCAAATGTCTATAAAGAATTATAGAGAATAACAATAACATGAATGCAAACTTTAATTAATGGCATGAATTCATAATATAAGATCTAGAAAATATAAAAGAATCCAAACTCGAATACAAAGGAAATCGTGAGCGAGGACTTAGTTATTTATGCTCCTAGCCATGCTTCTTCGTGTTTTGATCTCCCAAACCCTAGAAGGTTTGGGAAAGGAGAGATATCAAATCTTGATGAAACCATCGACTATTATAGGCTTCAAAATAATTACTGCAGAACCTTATTGAGTAGTTACGCCGTAACTTCCTTTAATCTTGATGCTTATCCATTAGCTACGGTGTAACTTTGTTTGGTGTTACTGTAGAGTCTGCTATAATCAATGTAAATCTTTGTTACACAGTAGCCTAAGGTGAGAGCTACGCCAGTAGTCTTAATGTCCAGTGATTACGGCGTAACCCGAGGCGAGAGGGTTACGCCGTAGTCTTCGTAATCTTTAGTTGCGCCGTAACTTCATCACATGGTTACGTCGTAATTAAGAGACAATTGAATCAATAGGTCATGAAAACATCCATTGCGACTTCGCACTTGAATTCGTCCTGAAATGAAATAATAAGGAACAAGGATGTTTTCATAAATAATTTACTCAAAATGTGATGATAAAGGGGGAAATTAACGCTTAGAAACTCAAGACTATTTGATGTTATCAATAGGTTATAATTATCTTCCCTATACGTATATCTACGTATCACAGCACTGCACCTTTCCCTCACATAAAGAGAATAATTGTTCTAGTCTTTAAGATAACTTTTAAAAGTATTGGGACATGTTACTAGCATAACTAAGCTAAGTATTTCAAAATTCATTGAACCTCGGTTGAATATAGATTGATCACCTATATTCAACCGGGGACCGTCAGGACATAGCCTCGATCACCTATGTCCAGGCTCGAGTGAATTTTGCAATACTTAGGATAGTTATAATAGCGTTATGTCGGTGAAAATTGATTGATAAACATGTAATAAGCCACTTCACGGCATTCCTTAATCACAAGCCACTCATTGGCATTCCTTAATCAAAGGCCACTCACTGGCATTCCTTAATCATAAGCCACTCACTGGCATTCCTTAGTCATAAACTTTATATTTCCCTATCACAATCGGGTTATGTTATAGTCACTCCTACCCCAAACCTTACATTACGTAGACAAACCGAGCCACTATAAGAGCAACCTTCCAATAGCACCTATGAGAAAGATCCCCTAGCGAGAATGGACAACAAAAAAAACAATAAATCTTTGGCAAAATCTGGAAAGGCATGATAAAGGACAGAAACTTGAAAAAAAAAAAACGCCCCACCTTAAAATTTTGATATCTAGAAGCTCCACCCACCTCTTAAGAATAACAGTGCCTACCTTGTTACCCTCCTATAAACTAAATAAATGAGTTGCCATACAAACTGTTTCCGATCATCCCACGGACCATTATAATCAAAATACCTTATGAACCACCCCATGAATTATTCTACAAACCAAATCACCACCCTACCATTTCACCATAAAGTAAACTACAGTTTCACTACTACCCCACAAGAATAAAGTATTTCTTAATACTTTGAAAAGTATTCTAGAACCACTCCATTAGTTACTTACTTCCTCGAAAAGTGTTTAAGTTAATACATCATTAACATAAATGACCAATGTTCTCCTTGGTAACTAAGCCTAACCTAGGGATGTATCCCACACCTCTGCCTAGAACCATAGAAAACAATGAGGTTCATCAACCATTAAACCCCTAACCCTACCCAACTTAGACAACTAAACCTTACTCGTAGCTATGGGTAAATGTTATATCCTGCTACACATCCTTGCTACAATGTAGTTTCCCAATTGGAGGATTCCCCTTTAAAATCCAACAATAATACTTTCCAAATCTCTCGTAAAAATGAGACAAAATGCTGAAACACTAAAAGTTTCGCAAAACTTCCTTATACATCCCATAATTAAGAACAGGTTTTACAATCTTGTGAAAATGTGTCATTTTTGCACATTATCGATTTTGAAATCAGGTCTTAGTCAAACTTGTATAAACATTTAGTCGAAATAGAAATTCGAAAACAAATGTTTCTTCATCCCTTAAGAATCAACCCATATACTTTAGAATCATGAAACGCCAGAAATGGGTACATTTTGATAAGACCACGAGAAGTTAGAGGTGCCCACACTAACAAAATAGTGAAACCTCTTAACATCAAAATTAGAACTTTCACCCAATGAAATTACCCCAGAAAATCATGACACCTCAGATAGAGGATGTGATATTGGCAGAACACCTAGGTACCCATACCCAAAGGGAAAACCTAGAACAACCTAGGGAAAATTTAAAACTTAATTCAAATACCATCACCTCGTTCCCGACATCCTATCGGGTAACGTAAACTGAGATCCGGGACGGATCTCCTGTAAGGTGGGTAGACTATAACAACCTGTAAAATTTTGGATTATTATAATAATATTAATCACGTCAGAAAATTTAAATCGGTTACTTTCTGACAGATGCGAATATTTAGGTTTAAAAAAAAACTAGAGGTCAGCTCGTTTCTTTTAAAAATAAGACACCGCTTGTCCACTAAGTATCTGTATAATAAATGTGAAATTTATTATTGTCCAAGTTAAAATTTAAGCATACATAAGCTTAATCCATTGTTCCGAGAAGTTATTCCGCATCTGCAGTCATGATAGAAGATACAAGACTAAAATAAATAATGAGATAAGTAAAATATATACATTTTATCATTCAAGGATAATTTACGGAAGAAACCGAGAGGTTTCCTCGTGAATTTAGAAATCATGATGATCGTCACGACACGACACCAAATTAATAACAGCAAATGATATAATCAAATTTCAACGTAATAAGAATGTCATAATATTACGTTTAAGAAATCGTCTCCGAAAACATAATTTCTATTTTTCGGTCACAGGGATGACGCTTCTTGAGGATTCGACAAAACACGCAGACTGCTTATACAGTATTAACAATAAAAACAAAAATACAAAACACTGCCCTTAGCCGCCCACTTATTTACTTCTTTTTCTTTTCTTCTTCACCTTTCCCTTTTCTCGCTTCTATCCAAAACCAGGAAACCAAAAAGTTCCATGTTCCCTTTCCTCTCCAATCTTCAACCATGATCCATCACTTCAATCGCAGCGTATGCACCCTAGGAAAAGTCACAAGCACATGTTGGTAAAGGTGGAAGAAAAGGACTAAAGCCAGGAACGAATCCCCTACCACTTGAGGCCAAGAAAATGTAGAGTCAAGTTTCCTTGTGATCCTCTATTTATCGTCATGAGTTTTCCACAGGTTCAACATATCTTCACACCAATTACATGTAAAAAGAAAAATTAGGGTTCCATAAATCAAGGGGGTTCTTGAAATTGATAGAGGGGTTTTGTAAATTGAAGCGTTAAAGGTGTAACTCGAGTTTCAATTGTATCAAATTCAAGAGGTTCGACTCCGTTTGGTGGTCTCGTATGACCTTCCTCTTCATGGTGTCAACAATTTGTTGTAAATTAATACTTTTAATTGATAATTATTAATGAGTTATATTTGTTTATTTACTTTGAACCGATTGGACTAATACAAAAATAAATCAATTTGGTTGTGATATTGAAAAAGTTGTTGTTGTTTATGTATGGTAAAAACCTAGAGAAAAATCACATTAAGAAACCTTGTATTTGGCTCAGTGAGGTAATCGTTTTAACAACTTGTTTCGGTTTATTTTCAAGTTTATCCGACCTACTTGCTCACTCATCCTTTGGCTCATTCGTGTGGTGTCTCGACCGGTATTAATACCCACTCGTATGGTGATTGGTTAGCTGGTCTCTGATTCGGCTTATGTCCTTGCCTATTTTTTTTGAGCTCATCTTGTCGATACTAGATCTTGTTAACCTGTTTATGTGAATGTCGTTATGGAGTCAAAACCCACAGTGGGCAACCACAGTGGTATGTTCGTTTCATTTTGTATTTTGCTTATTCCATTTCGATTGTGATTGCGCTTTGCGCCTAAGCCAAGAAGCTGCACATTCTTGTTATGGTCAAAACAATAAGAAACATAGGTTGAGTCATTCTTTTTATAGTCGAGACCCACTGTGGTCGAACCACAGTGGGGTATTTGATGATGGTCTAACTCGAGCCTAACGGTGGTATATTGTGTTGGGTTGAGTCATGTTGTGAGGCCAGGTGTGTTCGGTGTTTCACAACTTGACTGCTCGAGTTCTAACCAGGGGCGTGTGGTTCACCTATTCCTGTGTAGAAACGCATTTGGCAGGACTCAAGGAAACATGAACCTATCATTGCATTTTTTAAAATCAAAGATGTTCCTTCCTCTTTGGGTTATCCTGATCACTTTCTTCTAGCCTCAAACTTCTTCCACCATACTTGGCCTTTAAAACATTTTAAGGACTTAAGGTTGTACATCAGGAGGGTGTGTCGACCACCTTGTCAACTAGCATAAGAGTGTATGGTTTTCCTTGCTTATACTCAAAGACTTGGTATTTTGGTCGGTTCCAAATTGTGTTGCTAGTTGCGTCTGAAGTAGTTAACCAGGAGAAGATGTTTTACAACTTCCGTTGGGCTTAAGCCTGTCCATAAGGACCCGTTTGGATAGTCTTACAAAGGGTTGAAGCCAGTTAATTCGATGTCCATTTCTGAAAAGCCCATCAGGGCATAGCGTGCAACATCTCGAGTCTTTCCCGACTACTCCAAATAATATAATCAAGGCATATATTTCCGACATATGCAAGCAACATAACTCGTATCATGTGCATGTAAACACCTCTACTTTTATAATTTCATATCATCAAAACTAATAAAAACATAAGTCGCAATTATATGATAAAAATATAAACTTTAAACAAATTAAAATCATGTTTCACTAGTATGAGTTTTACTGAAGTTTAATTGCTAAAACTTAACATTTTTGTAATACTAAACCAATAGAAATATAAATTTTGGCTTTGACTTTGAAATAAAAAATCTATAATTTCTTTTTGAGTGTCAACTTAGTAAAGCTATTGTTATAAAACTTTGACGATAGTCACCTCGGACAAAAAGGTTAAACATCCGGGTTACGGCCAAAATTTTCTACAAATATACTATATATTTTTCATAACAATTCGAATTAATTATATCGACACTTACGTCATTTTAAAATACAAGCATGATTATTCCTTTGGTGAAACCGTTCTTTTAAAAATATATGCATTTATATCAATGCATTTTAGAAACTTACAAATGTGTACAAGTTGAATTGTATTTAAAACTTTTCTTTATACAATTATTAGTAACGACATAAACATATATATATGAATTATATATACATGGGTATATATATACTTCCTTCATCTATGATATCCACTTAGTCCGATAATGTCCTAATAAATGTACATACCTTTCGTACATCGTCATTCGGTTATCAACAAGCCAAAGTCTTGTTCATCCTTGATATCTTTTTCTGCGTGTACTCCTCCAAGTATTATCATTTGGTCATCATTGAACCAAAGTCGAAATTCCTTCTTCGAGGTTCCTTCCATGTTATACCTTCATAAGCCGAAATCCACCCAAATCTTTGTGAATTGTTCTAAATTAAATAATGCCACATAAGCAACAACAACAAACCAAACAATTAAAATTTATAAAGTTAGTTAAACTTTATCGAGTCTTAAGCATAAAGACTAAATTGTCAGACATTAGGTTAGCGTGTTGAGCCATGCACTACCAATAATTGATTTAATTCCTTTGACTTTTAATTGCCATGGTGAGTTTCATAGCCCCTACTTTTACTTGTTTTATAACCATTTTGGGAAGATACATGCTCATTTTACTTAAATGATTTTGATTATTGAAATTGTGCATTTCCATGCATACTATGTCTTATGATTGATTTGTTTAAAGTTACATCATACATAGATGTTTTATGGACCATACCAAAATGTTTGACTTAGAATATTACGCAGCTTAGCCTAATTCCTTAGATCCCAAATTGCCCTCTTCATGAACCGTCAATTCCTGCTGGGAAATGCGAATGTTATAAATAGATCTATTGGGGGTGACTCCCTTGTTCGGTTGGCCCCGCATGGGTCAAGGCGAAACATATAGCATGTCGGGACCGAGTGTATTGGGATAAACACTCGCCATGGGCTCCTTATTTGTATGAACTCATTTTGCATACAGAAACTGTCGTAGCTTCGGTTGCATGAACTTAGTGCTGGCGTAATAGATTTATAATATATGGAATTATATTCATTGTAATGTGCATATACTCTTTTTATGGTCCACTAATGAAATTCTTTTATGGAATTCTTTTATGAAATTCTTTTATGAAATGTAATCATAAATTTTATGACATTATGCAAGACGTAATGTTCATCAAAACCAAATGTGAAATGGTATCTTGAAGTGCCTTTAAATAAACCTATGAACTCACCAAACAGAAGTTGAGCCCTTTAGCATGTATCTTGAGGTTTTGAGTGATAGCTTATCTTTGGGGCGCAAGGCAAAGGCATGGCATGGTCATGAGCGACTCGACGATGTATTGGGACCACTTATTTATAATGGGCCATTTCCATTATAATCAATAATGTAAACATTATTTTCAAGAATGAATGAAAGTTCTTTATGAAAATCGGTTATTCTATGCTTATGTTGTGATATCAATTTAGTAGCACCCCAATACTTGTTTGCTTCCGCTGAGCCATTTTGGGGGTGTTACACTTTAGGTTAGAGTTAGGATCAGATTTTGATGCAATCAGTAGTTAGATATAGTGTTCATGTTTTTATGCTTTGGCTAGGATTTAGTTCTTATTTAGTACCTTTTGTTTCCCCTTCAATAAGCCCCTTTAGGCTGTTTCACCACTGTTACATCAGGCCCATGAAGCCTTTTCCCAAGCTTATTGCAATCTTGTGAAAGCTCCTCACTACATACTGGGGCAAATGGTAGTTAGCTTGGTGAACTTTAAGATCCCATAAGCCCATAAGCTTATTTTCACTACATTACAGCTTTTGTATTAGCTACTTAGCACCATATATCGCGGTTACCCACCGTTACAAACAAGCTCATCACTATAGCTCGGCCACATATTTCAAGAGCTATTTTATGTAATTAACGTGACATTATGGGCCGCGGAGGCGCCATTAACATGTCATTAGGGGCTCTTTGACGGGGATACTTCAGCAGCCATTTAGGCGTTACTAACATGTATACGGTTTTTAAATTGTATACGATTTTATAATTGTCAAGTTTTTTAGTTAAAATTGTATACGATTCTAACGATGGCTGCATGTTATTAGCTAATCTAAATTGTATACGATTTTAAAGTTGTCAACTTTTTCGGTTCATACAAGCTGATTATCGCCGTAAATACCTTCTTTGTTACATGTAGAATGCAGAAGATCAAGACTTCCCAAAAGAGATCACAAACTTGGTTGGAAAGAAGTACGCTTTTAAGGTATCCATCGATGAGGTCAATGCCAAAAAAATGTTGCATGTGTTCACTGTGCTCCGTCTGACGGACGATGCTGAGATTTTGAACTCTGTTGTTGCCATTTCAAATTCCGTGAAGGTAATGATTCTGCGACATTTTTTGTATAATGCATACTCTATTATTGATCATGTTGTTTAGTGTTTAACACTTACTTTTAAATAGGATCCCGAGGCGACCATCATAGCACCTCAAATAACTCCATTGGTAAGTGCATTATGTTTTTTGGGATGTAAATGTTATAATACTCAAGAACTCATAATATGTATTGATTATGTTTGATATCCGAGATCTGAATCTCGATCGACGAAATACTACGCCGCTGATAAACAAAAGAGTTCTAAGCGTTGACCGATGTGGAGGATGAAAGTGATGGTTCAGCATGAAAAAAGATTGTCGAGATTAAGATGGAGAAAGAAGTCAAAGTGAAGATCCATCATTCCCATTAAATAAACGCTTCTATTTTGCATTTTCACTCATTTAATGAAATTGTTTCCATTTTGAATATGCATTTCTGCATCTTTTAGACAATATCTTGCTAATGAGCTGCTATTATTTTAGACATTTATGATTGTGTTTCTAAAATGCAGGTTACAATTCTCTTTTATATATACAATGCATGCTTTTGTTTTCTTCGCTCATTTTGCGAATTTTGTGTGCCATCATTTGTCAAGGTTGAAGAATGATAAAATTTAAAGACGCATCTCCCAAGTGCATACCTTATATTTTTATAAATAGTTTTATTTTTGTATAAATGTTGTTCAAGCATTACATTTACAAATTTGTAAATAGCTTGCGATTCTGATGGTTTGTGTACTAATGGTATACTAATACTTATTTTAAATACAACATATAAAGTTTATTATGTGATTTGTCTACTTTGTTCAATCATTATGATCAACTACTTATCATAGACTTTTGCCTAAACATAATCTAATAAATACATTCAATCTAACAGCCATCTTGAAGCATAAATTAAACAAACGCATGAAATAGATTCACCCGACTTATAGACCCTTAAATTGAGGCGATTAATCACATGCAAGTATTTTTATACACATATCTCCGAAACTACTTATATTCACAAATCTTGTGCATTTAAACGAATCAATAATCTAAAGTTTGACCATTTTAACTTTTAACTAATAAACTATGATTATGATCAAAACGTTTTTTGAATATATTATCTCCTAAAATACATTTATAAGAAAATATAACTCTGTTTATATTAAATGTTTTTTTCAAAACATTTTTTTGTGATAATAATACACTTTTGTTCACAAATTTAGGTATATATACAAATTATAATCACTTATACTAAAGTACATATTATATGTTTCTAGTCACAATATTACATAATAAATTCCTAAATTTTACAAGGCATATATAGAGTAACCAAAGTAGGTGTAATCTACAGCAAATATTACTGTGTAAGTAAAAAATAAAAAGATTTGTTTCATATAACCATCAAAAATTATATGTAATCTACAGATAAAATACAATATGCTATAAACCCATTCTTAATATATGGACCTTCATTTCTTATAAATCCAAACATACAATCCTTAAACATTTATCGTAATATTAGTTTTTTTTTTTTTTTTTTTTTTTTTTTGTGTCAAGTATGGTGAATAGCAACGATTCATCAAAGGTAGATTAATTTTTTTTTTTCGTTTAAATTAATTTGTGACAAAAGTTCATACAATTTTTTTATACGTATGTATTTTTTTTTTGGTTTCTTTCGATGTAGGCAAGCAAAGAACAAGAAAATGATAAAGCATTAGATTATGGAGATGTGCCCGGTAAAGATATACCGGTGATTGAGATTTCAGATGATGACTTGGTAATAATTAAACTTATATATTGGCGCCAGAATTTGTCATCATATATTTGTGGTCATAAGTAATGTACACTTTAATATAGTTTTAATTTATTTTTAAATTGTGCAGGCTAAACCCGTCTCTCTAAAACGCGGAAGATTGACTAAAGATGGAAAAGTTGTAAACAACGATGTTGTTAATATTAGCTCTTCCGACGAGGTAAATGCATAACATTCTAACCAAAAAAATATGGTCTTATGATGACATTCAAAACAATTATAGAGATATTAATTGATCAACATATATTATTTTTACAATGCTATACTTTATTATTATTATTATTATTATTATTATTATTATTATTATTATTATTATTATTATTATTATTATTATTATTATTATTATTATTATTATTATTATTATTATTATTATTATTATTATAAAACAACCCTTTATTAAAACTCATAGGATTACAAAAATTAGTGGGAAGCAGAAACCAATCGGGCCCCACACCTCTAAAGAATAGCAAAACCAATCCTATTAAATATGAATCTGCACGCGCTTCCAACGTCTTGAATATGAGAATCGTCGAATACGCTTAAGTAAAGTAACCGCATCCTTCTCAAGTTCTCCAAAAGAAGAAAAGAAAGGGGAGAAACCCATATCCAATATCCGCACATTTCGCGATCATACTTGACACGCTTACTGATTATGCAAAGATCAATGATCGCACGCCTCGGCATAAAACCGCCATCCCAGTTGCGTCTGGAGGCGGCGATCCCGAAGATCAACATACATCCGCCCATTATCCCACGAGTAAAGTAATATATCACCGGTCGCAAAGATCTATCCCCATCTCCGTAAAGCCCAATATCCACCTCTTTACGTGCGTAAATTCGGACCTGGGCATATATCAACAAGAACATCACGCACAAGGTTATGCCGATGTTTAATACCAACAATACCATTACACCTAAAGATGATCCCTATAAATATCTCCGTAAAATACCTTAGAACAATGTCAACACGTACAACAATGAAAAGGAACACCTAACCGATAGCATAGCACAACGATAAGCCCCGGCATTCATAGTTTGTCCACCGGATATCGAGCCACTCTAAGCCGGCCCTGAAGTATGATCCTCCTTTAGTGAACTCCATAACGCCATCTCGTCGAGAGAAAGATGGAATGTGGACTCAACAGCTGGGTAACCCGATCGAAATATATATCTCGCCAATTTCATCATAAGTTCGGGGGCGCGACCGCTAGGGTTACTCAAAAGGTCAATATCCATATTCACATTAAAAGCACGTAGAGCATCATCAAAGAAGGACCAAGAAGAACAATACCGAGCTAAGGAGAAGCTTAATCGTAAGCTAGCATTGAAGTCTGTAAGCGAAGGCATAATTCAAGACGCCACCGCAGAATATAATCCAAGCCCCAAAAGCAAAGTGGTGGGGTGGCGAGTCTCCACCGCCAATCACCAAACCGCCCTGCATAAAGGATAATGTCAAGGAGGAACGGCGTCGCATCAAAGAAACCCGAGCACACTCAAAGACCCGAGGGAACATGTGCGCATAGAAAATATAACTTAGAAATACCAAAGACATGCACGGAAAAGTAGCAACAACTCGCATCGGTGGTCGTTGAGTTTGGCAACCGCCTCCATAAGTTCAATAGTTTTGGCAACCCTTTTCGTGACCAACTTACTACCAAACTCAAAATCCACCTGTCAGTCCACCCAATAATTTAACACCATGTGAGGGGCGAGAATATCGGGAGGAAAACACCCAAGATACCTTCTTCCGGGGTCCTCCCGTACCAAAAACTTCAATTCATCAACACTGAGTGTAAGCCACCTACAAGGTCCATCCGTCATAATCAACTTCAAAACCTTACCCACAACCAAAGTATCGCCAATAATAGTGCCATCATCCGATACCAAGCTTGAAAGGAAAGGTCAAAGAATCTCTAATCTTACATGCTGGGGATGTAACACTAAAGCAAAAAGAAGAGGCCCAAGCGGATCACCTTGTTGCACACCTTTACGGACCAAAGAGTATGCTCACCATAATATAATCAGCGGGACTAGAATAATGTATTCAACCCATCATGAAATAGCGGAAATGAAGTTGAACCTCAGAACATAACAACCGATCCACCATGTTGAAAGCGTTTTTAAAGTCAACCAACAACATACAGACCAACATCATCCCCCGATCCTCAACCAACCGATTCACAACAATGAAGAATAGCCTCCCTCCACCCGACACCCCAACACCAAATTGCAAGTCATCTAAATAACTATCTCAAGAGCGCCAATCATGGAAGCACAAACCTTGAAACTAAACTCCAAACAAATCCCAAAAGCAATGGGATCTGGATACCTCCGGTTCGACCAAGGCAGAGTGAGGATATTATTATTATTATTATTATTATTATTATTATTATTATTATTATTATTATTATTATTATTATTATTATTATTATTATTATTATTATTATTATTATTATTATTATTATTATTATTATTATTATTATTATTATTATTATTATTATTATTATTATTATTATTATTATTATTATTATTATTATTATTATTATTATTATTATTATTATTATTATTATTATTATTATTATTATTATTATTATTATTATTATTATTATTATTATTATTATTATTATTATTATTATTATTATTATTATTATTATTATTATTATTATTATTATTATTATTATTATTATTATTATTATTATTATTATTATTATTATTATTATTATTATTATTATTATTATTATTATTATTATTATTATTATTATTATTATTATTATTATTATTATTATTATTATTATTATTATTATTATTATTATTATTATTATTATTATTATTATTATTATTATTATTATTATTATTATTATTATTATTATTATTATTATTATTATTATTATTATTATTATTATTATTATTATTATTATTATTATTATTATTATTATTATTATTATTATTATTATTATTATTATTATTATTATTATTATTATTATTATTGTAGGATCGTATTTTTAGTGTATTGATGATTCTGTGGTCTGGGAGATCAAAATACATGTTTCCATTTTAGAGAGAGAGAGTAGTAGGTGTTTCACAGAGAGTTACACAAATTGTAGTATTAGATTATGAGCACCACCCTTCCATGGATGGCCGGTATTATAGTTACAAGAAATACGACCTCCCATCGCCCCGGATCGTGGATACAGCTGGTAAAGACCCGTCTTCCTCCACGGTGTTGCACTACGCTAAACTAAACTAATAACTAACTAATAAACCGATAAATAACGAACTAATGACAAGTCTACGAGCTAACTTAAGTTAGATAACATTTGGGGCGCATCGACTCTTCACTAAGAAATTTTCCAATTCCTAACAATCTCCCTAAGGGAGGTCACCCATGTTTTACATTTCGAATCCTAGCATTCTATTTTTGACATTGTTCTCGAGCTCGCAGATTGAATTCTTCATTTCAATCTTTGTGCTTTTAGAAGGCAACTTCAAAGTCCGCATTGATCCAGACTTCGCTGGAGGTCTTTGAACCGATCCACATCTTTGATGATCTTCGAGCTTCATCGAGATCATCAACCACGGTAAATCGATCACCCTTTATTGTCAGGTTGCCATCATGTGAAGTTGTGACTTTGGACCGACATGCTCACACTTTTGAATCATGACATCTTCCATCGTGAGTAGAAGCCAAGCCCATCGTTCATGATATTTGCAGCAGCCGAAGCGTAAGCATAGAATGAAATATCGTAGCCGTGTTATGTAGATATGCACCACCATGATTTCTTCAAATTAAGTGGATGCCGCGAGTACGCGGCTTGATTGACTCTTCATTCCGATCACCGTAATCGTCGGGTGTACCGTGACATACGACGCTTAGCACAGAAGCGCACGAAAGCGTTCTTTGATCACTTTCGCTGAATTGAGGTACACGCCCACTCGTTCCCTCGCTGATCAAGACAAGTACCGCCTGCGATCGTAGGATTCCTAAGAATCTCGATGTGGTTTCGCCTGCCCTAGTCGCTCTCAAACCGAACGCCTCAAAGAAGACAACACTGAGCGAGTGAACCAATGAATCGAGATTCACCGATCGATGAAAATTGATTTGAGAAACAATCGCGTATTGCTTAGAATAAAGAGTTTTGCAATACTAATAAGGTTTTATGAGAAAGATCAATTTTCAATTAAAATACTTTTTGTATTAGAGAATAGTACAATCGACGCTAGTGAAAAGACTAGATTCAAGACATCTAATCGTTTTTTCTAAAAAGTATTTTTCAATCGTAGATACTTTTGAATTTTGAAAACATAAGTACACATTCGACGTGGTTAGCTTAAAAAGAAGATTTGCACATCGAACGGTTTTTCCAAAAGTATTCGCCAATTCCATTCTCGACCAAGGTTGATTCAAGAATGAATCGCCCCATTGTTTCTATCCAACTGTCACAAGTTTGATTCACGAGAAG